>ML108694.1:0-59812 GCA_003697995.1 Taxidea taxus jeffersonii
TGATCTGTCTGTCGAATAAATAAATGTTTAAAAAAAAGAACTCTGGTTTTCATATAACTGTCAAAGACAGCTCCCCTGTTGTATTTATGGTTCTCTCCCCTTCCAGGGAAGTTTTCCCAGTTATTACAGAAGTGGCATTGATCTGCAGTGATGTACAACATTGATAATTTCCTCTTAACTCATGCTCATTGAGCAATCCAAGAATGTCTTCCTGTTCTCTTTTATGAAACTACTTGTTCTTCTCCTCCCCTCCATGGCCCTGGGTTTCTCCTCCTACATCTTTGATGGCTTGTTTTTGGTTTTTTGGGTTTTTGCCCCCTAGTTAAATCTCTTTGCTTGAATTTTTACTTACATATTTGTTTAATTAATTTTTTTGCTTATTCTTAAATATTGATGATTTTCCAGACTTCTGTTCTTTTAAAATTTCTTTATACTATAATTTTCACTAAGATTCATCAAACCATCAATACCAAGGTGTTCTAGTTTTCTTCAAATAGGAATGATCTATGTGTTGTGGAAGTGTTTTCTCATTTGGAATCTTTCCTGACCTCCAAGCTTGCATTTCTCACTTTTTTAGATGTTTTTGCATGTATTTTCTGCAGATGCCTCATTATTCTTTCTCATGTGTTCATCTGTCTCTTGTCCACCTCCTGTTACCCTAGAGGTCATTGTGGATTTGGACCTTGACTTCACTGACCCCTACCCCAAACTCAATCAGTTTCCACAGATCCCTTCTACATTGTCTGTGAGATGTTACTCACATATGTGTGATGCCCAGTTCTACTGCCAAAATACGCATTTAAAGACACACTCCCCAGACACCTGGGTTGCTAAGTCAATAAGCAGCTGATTCTTGGTCTTGACTCAAGTCATGATCTCAGGGTCCTGGGATCAAGCCCCACATGGGTCTTTGTGCTTAGTGTGGAGTCTGCTTGAGATTCTCTCTCTCTTTCTCTCTCTCTTTTTCTCTCTCTCCCTCTCCTTCTGCCCCTCCCTTGACTCATATGTTCACTCTCTCTCTAAATGAATAAATAAAATCTTTTAAAAAAGACATACTCTCAGCTCTAGACCCCAAAAAATCATCTCACTGAAGGCAGTTATGTTTTTGAAATATAATTCTGATCTGATCGTTCATGATTTATTTCCATCATTTACCAAATGAGCACCCAAAGCATTTAGCATGTCACTTACAGTCATTTTACATCAGACCATGTTCCAGTCTCATCTCTTGTAACTTGCCTAGTGAAACTTACCTAATAATGCAGAGTTTTAAGTCTGCACCTGAACTTCTCTGAGAACTCCCCTCTCCACTTTGTTCCATACACTAATTTGTTACTCAAGGTTCATCTCAGCAAATCTGATGTGATGAGCTCCCAGGTTAAGTTTCTCCAGGTCCCATGTACACCTGTTGGAAGTGCTGAAACTCCTCGTGTCCTAGAGTTGTTTGTCCATTTCCCTCCCACAGGACTGTGCGTTCTGTAATTTCATATTTGTTGTTACAACTCAACGTGCCAAGCATCTGCTTCTCATAGTGAGTGTTCAGTAAATATCCCATTGGACTAGTCCATCAATAAAAACTTCGAGAAATACATACTGTGCACTGAGATACCGAATTTAAATATGAATAATGGCTTCTTTCTTATTTGCAATAACAGTGTTTTATCACAAATATGCATGTGTGATGAACATACATGTGTGTTTTATATATGTAGATGATATATAACTTGTGTGTGTTTAACTATCTTAGGAAATATTATCCAAATATTAACCATGGCACATATAAGTTTTTTGTACAGTTACGCTGTTTTCAAATGTGAATAGAGAGGCAAGGACTGCCATACTTGGTCATTATCTGTCCAGTCAGAGTCTAATAGGTACTGTAAGTAAAGGAAGCATATTTCCCCATTGCCAGAGAGAGTTCAGTTTGTAATTGTCCCAGCACATTGTTTGTAACACTCTGTTTCTTTCCAGCAATATCCCAAATATTAAGTGATATCTTCTCTTGTCTTTAAGCCAGTTACTTCAAAATATGTTCTCTGGGGTTCTTTGGTTGAGGGGACAGTGAGAAATAATACATGTAGAGTAAACGTACTGCACCGTCTACCTTCTCTTCCCCTTGGCAGCAGTCTCACACACAGGCTACCAGCCACAAATGATCCAAGGAGCTTCAGGTTCACGTGGGGAAACATGAGCTAAAAGCCAAACACACAAGCAAATGCTAGAATTTAGCAAAGGTTGTGTAGATGAAGATGCCATATTGTGGTAATTCTGAAGGTGGGATGTGAAATTGTAAGTGAGGTGAAGAATCATTTGTTCTTTTCCTCATTGGTCAAAATTTCCATTGAATAGGTTTGAGTGTTATTTCCATTTATAAGACAGGGTGAAGATATTTTCCAGTATTTGGAACAATTAAAGAACGAAGAACAAGAGGGACTGAGTTTATTACTATTAGTTAAAGGGAAAAAAGTCACTGTCTTCAGTAAAAGAGACCTAAAAAAAAATAAGTCTTCTTGTTCAAGGGTCTGGTCCAATATTATTTTAAGTTAATGCGGAAGATGTGTCTTCTTATGAAAAGATATAAAGAAAAGAGAGCATCATGCAACTTGGACATGATGTCTATAACTTTATGAACATGTCTGGAACTCTGGTGGGCAGTTGACAGAGGTGCTCACTGTCACAATGTAAGACAGGTTTGTGAGAACTTTCAGTGTAGCCTGAACCCTATGTGATCTTGCAGACTTTCCTTACTATCACTCAACTGTAGTTTGAATTTGTCCTCTCTAAAACAGAGTTAAGAAAATCTAATTTATGGGATTTTTTAAGCTCTAGAAAAGAAGATTCATGCATCACCCTTAAGTTGTTCTAGCCAACTGTGGGGACTTAGTAGCTATTGATAAATTTTTTAAAGATAATATCTATCTATCTATCTATTTATTTATTTGAGAGAGATCATAAGTTGGAGGGGAACAATAGAGGGAGAAGCAGACCCCTCACTGAGCAGGGAGCCTGAAGAAGGGCTCGATCCCAGGACTGGATCATGACCTGAGCCGAAGGCAGATGCTTAACAACTGAGCTACCCAGGTGCCCCGTAGCTGTTGATATTATTATCATTGCCCTGGAGTTCCTTCACCTGGCTGGGCCTTCACCAGAGGCTCATGGGAGGAAGTAGCTAATTCACACTAGTTGTTAAATGCCTAGGTGTTTTTAAGTGAAATTCCAGCTTTAGAAACTGAGTTGTGTATGTTCTGACTGCGGTATTTGTAATTAATTCAGTATGGTCCTTTAAAAAAATCCAGTACTTTCATTGAGAAGAGCAGTAGATCCATTTTCAAAATAAATGGATTTGGCACAGTCACTGCTTGTGCTGAATTAATTATGCTATATATTATTGCTTTGGGAAGAGGCAACAGCTGATGCAAAATGGCACAAGGTAATTCTGCGAGCCAAAAATATATCAATGGATCAAATTGTAAATGTGTGCCAGGGAAGCAAGTATCCTGCTCTTTCTTTTTCTATGAACACAAAAGCAATGGATTTCAATCAAGTTTCTCACATTGTCTCACGAAAACCTTCTGTTCAGCATAGATGCCCCTGGGACTTATATTGCCAGTAAATCTGGAACTTCCACTCTGTATAATATTTAAAATTCTGCTTTAGTTCCACTTGGTAATTTGGACATTTTTTCATTGTTTATTTCAATTTATAAAGGATTGGTTGCTAATTGTAAATTATGAGGAAAAAAATTTTTAATCTGCAAATTAAACATTGGAACCCATCAATCCTCAAAGACTGATTTCCAGGATCTCCACTAGTAATTTGATGCATGCCTTTGCAAATATCTGGAGCCTGTTGGAGGCAGTTTGAGTTTGTGTGTTGTTGTTGTTGCTTGGTTTTTGTTTTGTTTTGTTTTTCAAACAAACCAAATGATTCTGACCATAGAAAAGCCAAGTAGTGGGTTTAACTGGGGCCTCCCCGAATCACCTGATGGCTTGTTTAAATAGTTCTTAATAGATATGGTAAAGCAAGAGACACAACTGTGTGTTGTGCGTAGAGGGGCAGGATCTTGTGGTCTTGGTGTGACTAGGGGACAGGATGTACTTCTGTGATCTCCTACTCAGATGCATAGTCAGGGGAGACAGCACCTGCTTGACCTAGCCTGAAACACATGCTCACTCTTTGTCTAGAAGAAATAGAGCCTGTGATGATTACTTTTATGTACTAACTTGGCTCAGCCATGCAACCCAGATATTTGGTGAAATATGTCTGGATGTTGCTTCCAAGGCATTTTCCACATGGGATTAACATTTAAATTAGTAGACTTTGAGTAAAACAGATTATACTCTATAATATGGGTGGGTCTCATCTAATCATATGAAGGCCTTAAGATTAAAGACTACCTTTCCCCAAAGAGGAGGGAATTTTGCCAGCAGATTGTCTTTGGTCTCAAACTGATATCTGTTCCCTGGCTCTCTAGCCAGCTGACTTCCCAGCAGATTTTGGACTTGGAAGCTTCTGCAGTTGTGGCATGAGCCCATTCCTTAAAATGAATCTCTCTCAATCTCTGCCTCTGTAAGTAGATATATAGATAAATAGATTGACACAGATGTTGTATGTATAATCTCTCTCTCACACTGTCTTTCTGTAGAGTAGTAAACACAATCATCCTATTCTGTCTGTTGTGTTTCCTTGAACAGCCCTAATACAGAGCCCCCGATGAAACTGTCTGATAGGCAAAGAAACTTTCTCCAAGAAGACAGAGATACTATTGAGAAGGGGAAATGGATCCTGGATAGCTGAAAACCCACAGATGTAAGGCAAATATATAATCAAGCCATGACAAATTTTTGGCTAGTCCAGAATGATATTTTTAAAAAGACATCAGATGATGTCGCTTCCCTGCTCTGATACTATGATACATTTTCACTAAATGATTGTATCAGAGTGTCTTTCTATAATGCTTATTATGGCCCTGCCAGTCCTTTGTCACTGACTGTGTGGACTAAATCCTTGTGAACTCCAAATTCGTATGAACAAACCTGATTACCAGTGTGATGCTATTTGGAGGCAAGAGCTTTGGGAGGTGGTTGGGTCCAGGGCACAGCCAACATGAATGCAGTTAGCACCCTTATAAAAGAAAGCCCTGGGATGCCTGGGTGGCTCATCTGGTTAAGCAGCTGCCTTTGGCTCAGGTCATGATCCCAGTGTCCTGGGATAGAGTCCCACATCGGGCTCCTTGCTCGGCAGGGAGCCTGCTTCTCCTTCTGCCTCTGCCTGCCGCTCTGTCTGCCTGTGCTCGCTCTCTCTCTCTCTCTGACAAATAAATAAATAAAATCTTAAAAAAAAGAAAGAAAGAAAGAAAGAAAGCCCTTCTTCCTCCCGCACGTGAGGACCCAGGGAGAAGATGGCGATCTGTGAAGCAGGAAGTGGGTCCTCAGCAGACACTGGCGTGCCTTGTTCTTGGACTCCCAGCCTCCAGAACTGAAAGCAATAAATGTCTGTTGTCTGTAAGCCCCCCAGTCTATGGTACCTAGTCTGTTATGGCAGCCCAAAAGGACAGACACGTACCTCATCCTCCACCGGTCCAGGCCTTCCTTCTATCCTCTATCATGCCATGCTCTTTCAGCTGAGGATGTTTCTGCCTCTTTCTGGAATGTTCTTTTGTGATATTGGCCTGTGTCTAGCTCTTTTAGTTACTGGGTTCCAGCTCAGAAGTCACCTCAGAGAAGCCGCCCCTGACCATTTTGGTGTGGTCAAGGGTCAAAGTATCTCGCCTCCCCCATGCATTTGGTAATGCACAGCCTTCTTTTATTTTGTGCAGATCATAGGTGAAATGTTTTGTACATGTATTTGTTTCATTGATTAATGTCTGTCTGATTCTTTGGAAATCTACATACACTATGAATAGGACATTGCCTATCTTCTTTGCTAACTTACCCAAACTCCTAGAACAGTGGCTCACATGTGGGATGCTCACTAAATATTTACTTATTTGGAATAAATTAGAAGTTTCCATTTTCATAAAGATATGTATTTATAAATAACTGTATAAAAATAATAGCTGTGGGTACCTGGGTGGCTTAGGTGGTTAAGCATCTGCCTTCGGCTCAAGTCATGATCTCCGGGTCCTGGGATCCAGCCCTGTGCTGGTTCCCTGCTCAGTGGGGAGCCTGCTTCTCCCTCTCTTTCTGCCTCCTCTCCCCTGTGTATGCACTCTCTCTCTTTAAGGAATAAAATCTTAAAAAATAATAGCTGGATTGTGTCTTTTTATGAATGCATGTAATTTATGTATTTCTCTTTTTAAAAGATTTATTTATTTGAGAGACAGAGTGCATGTGCACACATGCAAGTGGGGGGAGGGACAGCAGGAAAGGGGGGGAAGCAGACTCCCCACTGAATGTGGGACTCCATCTCAAGACCCTGAGATCATGATATGAGCTGAAATCAGGAGTCAGACACCTAACCAACTGAGCTATGCAGGTGCCCCTATTTATATCTTTTATGTTTTGGAATTTTATGTATAGCATTACTTGAAAAAAAGTTTAAAAAATACATATGCAAGAGTTATTCTCTTTATTTTCATCTGGTATGTTTTCTTATGAGCAAAATCAACTTCACATACCCCTTTGCTTAGCTCCTCTTGACAATAATTAATAATGAGGACATGATAATGTGTTTCATAGTCTAAACTGTCTTGAGGTGTGTGTATGGCCATAAGATGATAATAACATGGGGAATTCAACTCAGTGAGGTCCCACAAAAATGATTAAGTAAATAATTCTAGAAAATGTGATAAATGCAGCTGGTAAGATTTTCACATGCAGCTTTGTTTTTTAGAAACCTCAAGTATGTGAAGTTGGCACTTTGGTAAAGCTTTTTCTGAAAACATATTGCTTCTCTGCCACCACAGCTCTAAACCAGGTTGATTTGCAGCCTAATAGTAATCCTTTTGATTTGCAATTTATTTACTAACATCATCTGCAAAGATACTCAAAGGAGGGAAATAAATCAAGCACAGAAAAAAACACCTGATTTATTTACTCCCCGAGTGACAGTAGGTCATGATGCCTTCAAGACCTTCAGAGGAAATTTCATATAAGCCACTGTCACCTACCGTCCCTGCTTTCGCTTCTTGCAGCTCATCCTTCACCCCGCAGTCAGGGTGATCTTTTCAAAGCATCAATCAGCTCAAGTCACCTTTGTGCTTAAAATACTCCAGTGATTTCTGATTATGGTGGGAATAAAATCTCAGGGGCTGAATATGGATTACAAGGCCACACAGAATTTAACACCCACGTATTTGCTGTGAAGATTTTTTATCCTGTTCTTTGGAACTTCTGAGTTTCTTCTTACACCCAGCCTTTGCTGTTCACCCTGTTACAAAACACTTCTTTCACACCTTACAGTGGCTGGCCCATTCTCATCAATCAAACCAGGTTTTCTGCGAAAGCATCACGTCCTCCGAGAGACTTTTTTTTTTTTAAAGATTTTATTTATTTGACAGAGAGAGATCACAAGTAGGCAGAGAGGCAGGCAGAGAGAGAGGAGGAAGCAGGCTCCCTGCTGAGCAGAGAGCCCGATGCAGGGCTCCATCCCCGGACCCTGAGATCATGACCGGAGCCGAAGGCAGAGGCTTAACCCACTGAGCCACCCAGGTGCCCCCCGAGAGACCTTTCCTGACAACCCTCCCCATGGTAGATTCTCTTTAAACAGCAACAACACATTCATGTGGATTAACAGAAGGGTTTTGTGTGTTTTCAGTGGCTAGGGAAGGGTGAATAAAATTTATAAGAGTTCTGCTGTATTTTCCGTGAGAGTGTGTTGAAGCTTGCAGATGTTTTGTGGCAATGATTTAAGGTGAGACAACGGTGGATCAATAATGACCACACAAGATAGCTGTTTTCATCTTAATGAAATTGAAAACAAACCCTCTATTTATGTCAAGATAATCAAAGAATAATTATTGTAGGTACTGCAGACATTTTCACTGATAATGTCAAAGAGTTGTAATAAATGCCCAAAGAACTCTAAATTCCCTATCTGTAAAATCTTGGCAGACAGTTTATCTGAAGATACTCATAATAATAATAATAATAATAATCCACCCAACACTCATTCCTAAAAAATTATTCTTAAGGTGACATTTTCACATGAGAGAAAAAGGAGGAAATGTAGAATGATTTAAGTATGTCTCTGCCAAGAAGCACCTCTTTAATTTGATTTGAGGGTCATAGAAACGCATTTGCATTCATCACCATGACATGCATGCATTGTGTTCAAGAGTTATTTTAAACATTACTCCCTCCTCAGAATGCTTATTTCTCAGTCTGGTTGTTTTGATATGAAGTGTCATAAATAAGGAGCTTCCTGGATTGTACACTTACGTTATAAATGTTCTCTGTGTTCAGAAGCAATTTTATACCACATATTGCTTAAAGAGAATATATACCAGACTGATAACTGACACTGTGTCCTTATAAATTATGTTTAGTTGCATAAAACATGTGTGATGCAATTCTAGATTGTGTTACTCTAAATTGGGAGTTCTCATTTTTTTCACTATGAAATAGAACTACATGACTATGTGAGGAATTCTGCAGAGGAATTCAGGCACATGTACATATTAGAGACAAAAGAGAGTGTAGGTGATTATCTGCTTTCCAAATAACCATGCTCCAAACATTGGTTTGCAAAGTAGTTGTTTGGAATGTGGTATAATTTCCCTGAGAAGCAGTGTGATTAATGGTATTTATGGAAACCTTCTAGAACACACACACACACACACACACACACACTAAAAATTTTAAAATATATGTATATATATATTTTTTTTCTGTAGAAATAGAGAGGTGTTTTTCTTTGGGGAAAGGAAGACTATAGAGGGATTTGTATTGGAGGGACAGCAGTAAGTCATCCAGAAGGAGGTCTTGGAGGGTTACCTGTCCTAGTGCAGTGTTGCTTGCCTGCTGGGCAGTGGGAGCAGCCCTGAGCCATGGACAGTGCTAATTCCAAGAACAGGTTCTCTCTTAAGCCCCAGTACTAGCAGTGGGAATGATTCATAGAAGTTAAGGCAAACTCACTATCCAATATTTCTTCTTTTCTTTCTTATTACTTATATGGAATTGAATTACATTTAAGCATGGGGAAATAAGTTTATTTTGTTTTAAGTTAAATAAAGTTGTGATATTTTCCAAAAAAGTAGCCTGAGGTCACAGGAAGAGCCAACAAGTAGAATGTCTACTTTGTGTGAGATATGAGATATATATATATAGTATATGTTATACATAGTGTGTGTGTATAATATATGTTATATATAGTTATATGTATGTTATATATGTTATATATATATATACACACACACACATACACATACATACACACAGTTATATATAACAGAGGACTCCTTAAAACTCAGAATCTAGAGTAACAACTGAAATACACATCATGCGTGCTTTCCATATGCTACATTTTATTGAATACAACAATGCTTAACAGTGAAGGATGCCACACAAATTACAGATCTGGCAGTGACTCTCTTGAAATAATAACCAATTCCACACTCATGGAAGTGGATGAGTAGGAAATGGCGTTCATGGATCTGAACCAGTAAATATCATCTTGAAATAAACCACAGAAATTATGACTTCTAAATCCAGACTAATTGTCACCATCTGAGCAGTGAAAGGTAGTCTATGGCCAAGACAAGCAGTGTGTTGCATTGATTTTGAAGGGAATTCAAGGACATGGGTTTTATACTTTACCTGAAAAGTAATAGTTTACTTGGGTACTACTACAAAACAACTGCAAATCACAATGTGGTTGTTGTAATGGTCATTGCAGCATTTCTGTGTCTATTTAAAAGGGAGTGTAAGAAAAAAAAAAAGAAAGATCAGGAAAAGAAATTCCAGTAAAAGTATTTCAGCTCTCTTAGATACATTGGATGCCATGATGCATCCCCTTCCTGTCCCCTTCAGGACTGAGATACTGAACTTTCCCTTCCCAGCTACCTTTGCCCCAGGTGCTATGAGGTTGGTGGCTCTTAGAAAATGCTGAGTTTCTCTAGAATAATTGTCCTTTGTTCAAAGAGAACCACTTCACCCAATCTCCTGCCCCCATTTTTGGGAGCATCATGACTAATATCTTGTCAATGGGACTGGACAATGTGCAGATACCTAGTCATCCAACCTGAATGCTCAAACACTTTAGAAAGTTCCCCTTGAGATCTCTCGTTCTGTTGTGTCCACCTGGATAGTAATGCTCTTCACCTCCTACCTCTGGCCAGTCCTGCTTCCTGTATTCCTTCACAGATTTTATTCCCTATAAATTCTCTGTGTACAAACCCATCTGAGTCTGTTCCCAAGGAAATCATTCTGCGAGAGTGAACTGTATTCCTGTTGGTCCTGAGAGAGATAATTGAGTTAGTTTATTTTATATAAAAGAATGATAGAAGACTCATATTCTGGCCACAAACAGTTAGCATTTTAATGGGATTGTAAGACTCATGTAATGAATTTATTAATATGCATCCCTAACCCCCAGAATCTGATGACATGGGTTTTGGATGAGACCTGAGAATTTGAGGCTTCCACCCCAGGGAATTTGGATGAATATGTCCAGGAAGGGACCTACAAATTTGTATTTTTTAATACAGAAATTTTCAAATATATACAAGAACAGGAAAGAATAGCATGAATCCCCATGAAGTCATTACTCAGTTATCAATCCATGGGCACTCTTGGTTCAACTATCTCCTCTCTCATCCTTCTCTCACCCATGATTTGAAGCATGTCTCTGATATCACTACATTTTATCTGAATACGTTGTAATATGGATCTTGAAGTGATAAGTCATACCACAATGACATCATCACTAATAAAAAAGTTAAAGTTAGGAATTTATATTTTATTTTATTTATTTTTTTAAGATTTTATTTATTTATTTGACAGATGGAAATCACAAGTAAGCAGAAAGACAGGCAGAGAGAGAGAGAGGAGTGAAGCGGCTCCCTACTGAGCAGAGAGCCTGATGCGGGTCTCGATCCCAGGACCCTGGTATCATGACCAGAGCCGAAGGCAGAGGCTTCAACCCACTGAGCCAACCAGGTGCCCCAGGAATTTATATTTTAATGTGTCAAAATAATACCAGTGACCCAGAAATCCTGAGATCCAATGGAGTAATTAAAAATTTGTCATGAATTCTTGGAAGACTAGTGTGAGAGTATGTATGCATGTTACTATTCTTGTTTTCCATGTGAGCATCTTTGAATTATGCCAAGGCTGTGTTCAGTCATGTGCTAAAACCATCAGTTATACAGGGTGACTTTCAGTAATTATACCTCTGAGTTAGTAGAGTTGTATCTTTCACAATCTTAATGAGTTCTGCTTTAATATTTGAATATATTGGGGTGCCTGGGTGGCTCAGTCATTAAGCATCTGCCTTCGGCTCAGGTTATGATCCTGGGGTCCTGGGATCGAGCCCCATATCGGGCTCCTTGCTCAGCAGGTAGCCTGCTTCTCACTCTGCCTGCTGTTTCCCTTGCTTGTGCTCGCTCTCTTTCTGTGTCAAATAAATAAATAAATAAATGTTTAAAAGTAATAGTACTAAGTTGAATATGCATAGTAACAATGTTCACATTTTACCAGAGAAGTTTAGGCAGTTGGTCAGTTCCAACCCTGTTACTTATTAGAGCTTCTGTTAGTAACTGTTGCATTCCAGGTAATGGAGTACTCTTCAACTTCTATAGGCTTGAGAAAAGGATCCCCCTAAAATACACACACACACACACACACACACACACCATCATCATCATCACCATCACCATCATCGTGAACTATTCAGAAATTATACCATAAACAATACTTGACTTTCCAATTTTCCCCATTTAGTGAAGAAGCATCCAGGGGGATGAATGCTAAGGACAATTTTTAATCTTAGGCATTTTAACCAGGGTCCAGAGTCCATCTCTAGCCAGAACAGATGGTATGTATGTCTACTCCAACTATGAATGTGGAGAGAACTTCAATTACCTTACGTAGAATTGAATCGCGAGGTTCTATACATGTGTTGTTTAGAATCAGACAGAACTAATATCTGTTATTGAAGCTAATGGCATGGGAATTAGTGGTGTTAAGCTTGTCAGAATTGCATGTAGACAAAAACAACAGAAGGACCTGTAAGCATCCTCTT
Source organism: Taxidea taxus jeffersonii (assembly GCA_003697995.1). Lineage (NCBI taxonomy): Eukaryota > Metazoa > Chordata > Mammalia > Carnivora > Mustelidae > Taxidea > Taxidea taxus. The sequence goes on from ML108694.1 coordinate 12,184, forward strand.
TCATCCTCAGTCCTTAAAACATCATGTCATGACTAGTCTCAAAACAAGAAAAATAGGACAAGTGAATTTTGATTAAAAAGAGTTAAACCGGGACGCCTGGGTGGCTCAGTTGGTTAAGGGGCTGCCTTCTGCTCAGGTCATGATCCCAGCGTCCTGGGATTGAGTCCCATATTGGGCTTCTCTCTCTCCCTCTGCCTGCCATTCCCCTTGCTTGTGTGCTTTCTCTTGCACACTGTCTCTCTCTCTCTCTCTTTCTCTGTCAAACAAATAAATAAAATCTTTTTTAAAAAGTTAAACAGATACAGGTAGGTTAAATTGCATTCCTGAAAGTATTAAAAACCCCCTGATGAACATCACTATTCACCTAGAAAGGATTCCATGCTCACCCAATTAACAAATAGAAGAGTTAAATATGAGAATTCAGTTTTGCAGGAAAAAAAGAAAGAAATGGGCAATACTGTGTGAAACTTTAATACTTCTAGTATATCCTCATGTTCTACAAAGAAAGCAAATAAACAAAATGGTAGAATTGTTATGTCAAAAAATCCTGATAAATAACTAGAGGGAAGTCTAATTGTTTTCAGATGCCAAGAACATGCTTTGGTGACAATTCTAGTTAATGCATAGCTGGTTTTATAGCTCATTAAAACTCAAAGAAAAGTTTTGAGATTCAGTAAATTTTACCAAAAGTGAAATCAAACTTTGAAAATGGGCTGTTTTTAACAACAACCAAAGGTTTAGAAGTGTTGGAGATTTGGGCCCAAATGAAATATTTAATCTGTAACATGTTGATCTGTGTTAGGCTTATACTATTGGTTTATTTTTCATCCTAGCTATATTCTAACAGAAGATATAAGGAAAACTGACAGTTTGTGAAGCATACAGAAAGAGAATGAGAAAATATAATGGTAAAGGTTCACATCTAAAATTGCTTTTTTCCCTTCACATACCCCGAATAGTCATATTTTTTAGAGGACTGACAGCATAAATTTCTATTGTAAAATAGTTAAACTATTTGAGTTTTTATTGTGCTTATTCCATCACTGTTTGATGAAGCCACAAATGCCATTGAAATGCAGTATGTTGAAAGGCTACAATAAATTATCTTTGTTAGTATGTAAAACCTGACTTTTGGAAAAAGGAGGAATTAAAAAAAAAAAAAAGCATGGGGTCTAGGAGCCAAGAGATATATTTTTTATAGATGGTTGACTCTGAGATGAATTCCAAACAGGTAGAACAGGGCCAAGCAAATGGTAGTTTCCCAATAAATATTTGTTAGATAAAGTGTGTTGGAAAATACCTTTTGTTTAGATTTTGAGTAACATTTGTTGAGAGCCTTTTGTTTCATACACAAACTTTGTAAGCAACATGAGACTATTTTATTCAGATGATTTTGGTGAATACTATATATCATTTGGTTTACTTATCATTTGCCTTGAGACTTTTGGTTATACTAAAATGTCAAGGTGGTAGAGAAACATAGGCTACCCCATGTACCAGGAACTGGATCTCATGGAGACTCTATACCTGATTGTCTGCTTTCCCTTTCAAGACAAAATGGGATTTAGAGATGTTTGATATCTTGAATGCTCGGGTGGGATGAGGCTTCTTGCATTGTGCAACTGGGCAACAGGTTTTAATGGTGTGCAGCCCGACCAGAGCATCAGCTCTGTGACAGTGATAGAACCAGCCAACACCGTGGAGGAAACCATGCCCAAAAGCTCAGTCTTGCTTTTCCTGTGAGGAGTTTAACCTTCAGTTTACTGTCGGCTTTTCTGAGAGTTAAGTAAGTTGGGTATCAAAGAGTGATCTGTCGCCCAGGGTAATGTGTTCCTCACGTAATTTTTTTCAGTCCTGCTTCTAGCCTTAGAATATCACCTTTGTTAGTATGTTCATGGCACACTGGAGAAGAATCCTAAAACATGCAATGAAATACCGAGTTCAGAATTCGCTTCTGAAAAACTTGAAGCCCTAGCCTCTGCTCTTTAGAATATAATTAAAATAAGGGGGATGGTATCCTTCAAAGAATATTTTCTTTTTTTTTCCATCTCTGATTAAAATAAATAATAATAAGATTTGACAGGCATCCCCAACAGATACCTACACACATGTACTCGCCAAAGTTTGATTTGCTGGCTTTTTTCTCAGGTTCATTTGAATCCATTTTTATCAAAGTTCATTTAAAACCCTTCATTTTAATTTTAATTTTGATGTTTCCTTACTTAATCTATGCACTCTCCCGATTCCCCTGGAGGCATCGAATGAGGTGCTTAATCTATGACTTCTCACTGAAAATACCACATTCTTAGTTTTGGTTTTGATATAACATTGTAGTATGTAAGAGTTTTTGTCAGTATTTTTCATTTCTTGCATTTTGGGTCAATATTCTTGATTCTCATAATGAACCTACAAAGAGACAATTATTTCTCTTTTGCTGTTGTTATTGTACCAACGTGTATAACCATTTCTGTGAATAATTATTTTTTTAAATTTTTTTAAGATTGTATTTATTTATTTCAGAGAGATAGAGTGAGAGAGAGCATGAGAGCGGAGAAGGTCAGAGGGAGAAGCAGACTCCCAGTGGAGCTGGGAGCCTGATGCGGGACTCGATCCCAGGACTCTGGGATCATGACCTGAGCTGAAGGCAGTAGCTTAACCAACTGAGCCACCCAGGCACCCTTTTCTGTGAATAATTATTATTACCTCCTCTTACTTCTGAGCCTCCTCTTACCTATACTGAGCCCCTTTTTATACGACCGCCTGTACCTGTGGTTTCTATGCAGCCTAACAGGTGACCATCTGAACTGAATAGTGAGTATGGTTAACTTACAAGAACAGCGGGAAGCTCAGGTTAGTTATATTTCCTAAGAATTCTAAAAAGGACATGGTTGAGTAAAAAGTGAGAAGATAAAGGTGAAAGAGACAAACTGAGGAGACAGCAAATAGTCCAGCTTTCCTGAAGTATCATCAGACCATGACAGAATGAAAATGCAGGCTTCCAAAACACTGCAGAACCGGTGCACCGGTTTGTCTACCCCCTCAGCCGCTGCTGGTCACGCATTGCATTCAAGTATCTCAGGAGTCCTTCACACGGGTTCTAATGGTAAACACTAAAGTTCCTTTTGCACCATTTTTCTCCTAGTGAAGTCTGCCACTTCTAACTTTATCCTACAGAACTATCTTTTCATCTGTGTTTCCAATTTATTTTGCATCATTTTTTTCTTTGCAATCTCACACAGAAATCTTTTCACAATCTTCTCCCTCAAAAAGGCACTGACCCTTGGTTACCCACAAAAATCATAAGTTTAGCCACAATACAACTTGATAAAATACCTGAATTCTTTCAACACTTTCATCCACACTATAATCATTTGATTCTGTCTTGGGTAAAGAGTTGTTTAGACTTCCAACCTCATTTTTAGTAGTGTCCAATAAAGTCCAGAATTCACCAGAAGACTCAACACCTTAATTTTCCCAGTGATTCTCAAACTTGAACATGCATTGGAATCACTTGGAGAGCTAAATAAAATAGTGATTGTTGGCTTCACCCTTAGAGTTTTTGGTTGAGTAGGACTGAGGTAAGGCCTGGGAATTTGCAGGTTCCGAGGTGATGTGGAGAACCGATCTAGTAATCAATGGCTAGTTAGATAATTTATACCACTGATAAAAGAAGCAGATACAAGAGTTATACAGAAGTCTGAATTTAACAAATGTTGTCAATAGTGCACATCAAAAAGGCCTGAGCCGGCCCAGAAACTCAAATGCTATATTTGACTCCAGAAATTAAGCTATTATTTAAGACTCTTTGGTTTTAACACTTTTGAATAACTGAATTATACTCTACTTTGACTGACACAGGCAGATATTATTGCCTTTATTACCTTGACAAGAGAATATTTTTGATGAGTTACTAGATGTTTTATCTAATGCCTGCAATATTACTTTAAATTAAGGGCCAGATAGTTATCTGCAATTACATAATAGTTATGCTGTGTTGGCATGGATAAGAGTTACAGTTTAATTATAGAGTGCCGTCCTTCTAGATTTATTAATCTTTTTTATAGATGGTCGGGCTAAAATTATCCTTCCTGGTGTGCAATTATCTTGGCACCGGTTATAGCTAAATATGATTTTAAAATACTATACTGTGGAATATTATAAAATAAATTATAAAACAAGAGGTCAACTTCTCCTCGAGCCAGATTCTGCCCCACTGTGCAACCTCAATACATTCAATTATGACTTATGTTGTTATTGACCCACAGGAAGTTCATTCTCAGACAATAGTCCTATGATCATTTTACTTTAAAATAGAGCTTCAGATGTTCAGTGGAGAATATTAATAGAATCAGTAGTTATGTTTTTATTTAATTTTTTCCCAAAATGAAGAGCATAAATTAAGTTTTGGAGGCAAGTAAAAGGTTGCCTTATTCATAAACCTTTTATATTATACTTTCATACATCTTTAGTCACGATTCCGGATGGTGTTCTTTTGTTGTGAGTTTTGCTGGAATTTTTATTTTTGTACATATATATTTTTACACTGTCGAAAATGAGAAAGTAGATATTGTAGCTAATTTGTTTAAAAAGGTTACCAAGTTGTTGCTAATATGAGAAACATAGCTACCCTCTCCAAACTGGGGTGCAATCCACTTACGTAGGTTGAGAACTTCTTTATCTTATTGAAAACAAGCCTGTGTTCCTTTATAAAGTTGAGTTTTGAGAAGTTGCCATATTGGCAAGGTAGAAATTTGCATGAAGCATCCCATAATTTATAAACATATATTTCCTTTTTTAAAATTTAATTTAATTTTGTTTTCAGTGTTCCAAAATTCATTGTTTATGCATCACACCCAGTCCTCCATGCAATATGTGCCCTCCCTAATACCCACCACCAGGCTTACCCAACCCCTCACTACCCTCCACTCCAAAACCACAGTTTGTTTCTTAAAGTTAGAAAGCAACTACCCTTCTTTTAAGCAAAGGCATTTAATTTTTTAAAAATATATTTTACATAACTTTAGGGGTTGTGCTAAGATTCAGATAGGCAAGCATTGCATTTTTATAAATACAGTGTTTGTGATACCTGCCATGATTTCTTTTATATTCATTGTATATCTGTAGGCCAGCAGAAATTGAGAAACAGGAAAATGACTTGATTTAAGATGTCAGCATGAAAGATCCCCTTCCAGCAGGAGCATCTGCAAAAACAGACTATGACAATCCCCTGAGGGGGATAGGGAATGATCAATAGCACTGAGGACTTTGTAAAGGAATCATATATAAGTTGAAAAGGAATGTAGGAAAAAAGAGCCCATCTACATTAAGATAGTATATGCCCACTGAGAGTAAAATTGTGAAGTCAAGATAGCAGGCTTGGAGGTAAAGAACAAGAAGTAGAGTGGATAAAGCCATTGTCATAGATCACTCATTCCAACACTTAGTAGTAAAAGAAAGAAGACTGAAAATCGGAGGTCAAGAGTCGAGCTCATGGGTCAGAAATCAGGGCTCTGTGAAGGCAGTAGGGATGGTGGAGAGGAGGTTATGTGGAAGAGAGATGCGTGAACTCTCCCTTAAGGCAGAGGTGCCCGGTTGTGATTAAAGGCATAGTTTAGAAAAGGTCTTTTATTCCACTGTAGTAGTACAGAAAAGCTAGAAATGTAGCTAATTGATTTCTAACAAAAATATAGTAACTGTATGAGGGAGTGATCTTAATTCATCCCTGAAATGCAAAGGTGTTAGAAGGAAGTAAAATAGAGTGTTATACTAAGTCCTTTGACCTTCTATATGACCTTGATTTTATTATTTCAAATTACCTGTCTCTTATCTGGGAAGTTCTTTATCATAATTAATAGGTAAGGAATGCGAACTTTGAACATATTTTTACCATAAATATACAATAGGTGAGGTGATGGCTTAATGACAACAGTAATCTTGCATTAATACCATTTTAATGGGATATGTCTTCCAGCTATGTCAAAACAGGTTTGATGAGCTAATAATTTCTAGGAAAGACTCAAAGCACCATAGAAAGCTTAATGTTCTACATTTCTTTTTTCTCCCCCCTGTGTTTGATAAATCAGATGTCTACCATATGCAGTCACCTGATAATTGTTTTAAATAAATGTCACTGTAAACAAGTGAAGCATAAAAAGGTTAAAATTATAAAGATGTGAGTTCCAGGTAATTAATTTTTATATATTTGATACTAAGAAGGGGAGGGATAATTAAAAGAAACAACTGCTAATGGGAAAAGTGAGTATGATTTGAGAAGGCAGTCTTTTAGGAGTACAGTGTATTTGGAAATTCTTAGACCAATGGGAAGTATCTTCTACCATTTGGGGACAGCAAATTACAAGGAATGTCAACTTAAATAAGTAGAATAGTTTTCTTGCTATCTAAAACAGATACCAATCAATACCCTTCTCCACCCTAGAGTCCTCCCACAAATGGAATTTTTTTTTGAAGTTGTGACTTTCCAAAGTTACTTAATTATTAACATTGCACAAAGCTATATTTTGCTTAATTGGGAGAGATGAGAGATAATTTAAATAAGTATTTTTAAAAACATATTTAGAAGTTGTAGTCATCTTAGTATCAATATACTGTTCTTAATTTAATCATGTAAATTATGCACAGAACATGTCTCTATGTCATGGAATTTAAAGCTGAAATAATAAGATTTTGCCCCAAAAAAAGCTTCCCAACTTAGCACATCCAGCTATTATTAACATCTGTGTACTTATTATTTACACTTGTATTTATCATTTAATTAATATTTAAACATTAATATTAATTTGTTAATTTTGTTCCAAAGAAAGCTTCCAACTTAGCACATCCAGCTATTATTAACATCTGTGTACTTATTATTTACACTTATATTTATCATTTAATTAATATTTAAATATTAATATTAATCTGTTAATTTTGTTCAATTTGCCAACCACTAACATTCAGCAGAGTAAAAAAAAACAGGAATATATTTAAACAGGAGGGCTTAGAATCAATGTCTAAATTGTGTCCTAATCTGTATATAATACAGAAAGGTGACATTCTAGAGATACAGCAAGTGAATGCAGAAAACTATGGATGAAGTAGGTTGAAATGGGTCTCACATGAAGAATTGAGTGTGAATTTTTTAAAACAGAAAAGAGGGGCACCTGGGTGGGGCAGTTGGTTAAGCATGCAACTCTTGGTTTCTGCTCAGATGGAGATGCCAGAGTCTTGAGATCGAGCCTAGACTGGGTTCATAACTGGACACGGAGTCTGCTTGAGACCCTCTCCCTCTCCCTCTGCCCTTCCTGCTCATGCTCTCTCTCTCTCTGAAATTAAATGAACAAATACATCTGTAAAAATCAGTCAATAAATAAAGTAGAACAGAGATCTTAGAACATTCAGAGCACATATAATGACATGAGAAATTGTACGTAGATGGAAATTAATTCACTTTAGAATGTATGCAGTCTGTATGTCCCCAGCCTCCTCAGCCATACATACAGATGGAATTACATCTAAAATAGAGTGCTGTAGGTCACAAAGTGATCTCAGCTCCCTCTCCTCCCAGCATCCCTTCAGAGGTCCCCAGGATAATGATGTTTCAATTATGCATCATACTTAAGTCAAATTACTCCATTCTACTTTTTTTTTTTTTAATTTTTGCACTTTAAGAAAGATGTTTTCTTTTGCTGCTAATTTACCATCATGTTGGCCATAAAGTATGAGGGGAGAAGAGCTAATTTATCCCTTTCTGTACCCTAAAGAGACTCTTTAAATATTCACAATAAAGTTAATCAAGACTAAATTTTTTTACATAATGATATTAAAGGTTCATGGATAATAAAAGAATTACAACATGTGACAGAAATCTACAATATGAGGGACTACCGCAGGACTCACTGACGAAGTAGTTCCTAAGAATTATCTCAGAGATCAGATTAATTGCAATTACTACAGATTCAGGATGAAATAGGGAGAATCCCACTTTCTAATATGATATTCTAAAAAATGTAATAGTAATAGAACCAACATTATGGGGTTGTCGTAGGGATTAAATGATTTGCTGTATAAAATATTTAAATCAAACACATGAGCGTAATAAGTTCTTTATAAGTATTAGCATAGATTTCATTATTTTTAAATTATTTTACCTTGATTACCACCTGAGTACCTTATCATGTATATGCCAAAAATACTGTATTTATATCTTCAGTGTGAACACCACTGAACCCAAACCTATATACCCAACTCTCTATTTGGTATTTCCAGCTAGATGTCTTGTGAACATCTCAAATACATTGTGTCTATAGAATTATCAATCACAGATTAGTAGAGAGTTCATATTTCCAGTTCTTCAAGATAAACTTTGTTGTTATCTTGGGTTCTTGTATATTCCTCTCACTCCAAATTAACTTTGTGAAATCTGGTCAACTCCATCTCTGGAACGGCCCCACCTAAGCCACTATCCCTACATCCAAACCACAGTTCTCACCTGTAAAATTGCAGTAGCTCGTCTCTGCTCTCTGTTTCCCGTGCCCTCCCCACTGTTTTCAAACAGCCACTGACGTGATCCTGGGAAACTGAACTCAACTGGGTCACACCTCAGTTCAAAATCGTTCAGTAGTCTACCATCTCATTAGAGAAAACCCCATGCTTTTCAAATGACTAGTGTTTTTCCTGCTCCCTCTCTGACTTATAGTCCCTCATAGAATCTTGTTGAATAAATTTAACAGTACCAAAGAGATACCTTTATGTTTCTAGTTTATGAATCTTTTCCTTCATTAAGTTGTTAGCTAAAATATGGGACTCCCAGTTAAATTTGAATTTCAGATAAACAACATCTTTTTCTTTAGTATAAGCATGCATAACTATTTAGTATAATATTGATTACATGGGGCATACACTAAACAAAGTTACTTGTTGTTTATCTGAAATTCAAATTTAGCTGAATGCGCTACATTTTTATTTGTTAAATTTGGCAATTCTACCCCCCAGAACTTCAAGTTTATTAGGAATGTTAGCTGCCTTCCATATTCCTGCTGGTGAAAATCTTATCAGATGTTTGGCCCCCACAGAGTGTGGACCCCAATGCTTCCAGCCTCCATGATAGCTGCTTTGCCACTGACCACATGACCATTAAGGCAATGACACATATTTTAGGATTTGTGGTAAGAGTTTTAGTATCAGTCAGGATATGCTAGGTCATACTATTGCAAATAAACCTTCTAAATCTCAGAAGTTATTTTTACTCAGATTGTATCCCATCACCAGGTCAGAGAGGGAACATTTCTCTGTGTTGTACTCACTCAAAACCGAGGAGAAGAGGGACAGCACCTCTGTGCTTCCGTGCTTGCTGAAGCAGGAAAAAAAAAATGAGCTCTAATTTTAAGAGAATAATCACAGAAATACATGTAGCCACCATCCTTTCTGCTCAGTCCTGTTTTCTACTTTCAGTTATGAGAAGTAAGAAGTATATTGAAATTGGTGTGCATGCTTATACGTCCAGGGTCCATCCACATAACCACAAAAATATAGCAATATTTATTTTGTTACTTTGGAGAAATAATATACTTAACATGTCTACTGCAACTTTCTTTCTTTACTCAACTAGCTTTATCAATTTATTGATTTCCACTGTATGAATATGTTACAATCTGTCCACTTCTTTATTTTGGACCACTTAAAATTTTTCTGATCTTTCACTTCATTGAGAAATGTTTCAGTATGCATTCATAGAGCGGTTCTGCTGAGTTTTTCTAAGGGAAATACTTTGTTGTGGAATTTCTTGGTCACAGAGTGTATACATCTTCAAACGTGTTAGATGCTGTCAGGCTGTGTCCTGAGTGCTGTCTGCCCCTATTGATCTCTCTGCCATCTGGTATTCAGGATTGTTAACTATTGCTGATATGATGAAAATAAAATGTTTTCTATCAGCATCTTCATTTGTATTGCTTTTATAACATATGATACAATTCTTCTCATAGTGGAACCCTTTTACGAGCTCCCTTTCTTATTCTGAACACAAAATCTTTGCAGGTCAAATATGATAGCATTTTCCATCATCTCTCTCTGCTTCCTTTTCACTTTGCTTTGACATTATTTCATGTAAAGATGTTTTTAATGTAACATCATCAAAAGTATCCATTTTTTTGTTTTGTTTCCACGACTTTTACTTTTTTTCTGCCTTAAGAGGCCTCCTTTATTCTTAGACCATAATGATAGGTCCCCATATTTTTATATACGTTTTAAAGTTTTACTTTTTGTATTGTAGTTTTAAGTCCATCTGGAAATGATCTTCATGTACTATGCAAGGTAATGGACCAACTTAACTTTTTCCACAGTCAGTTGACCCAACTGTTTATATTCTCTCATTTGCATTCTGATCTTTATGTCACTTCTGTCATTACAGAAATTTCCTTATGTGGCTCTGTTTGTTTCTGAGCATTTTAAAATGTTCACTGGCCTTTTTCTCAGTGTTGTGTCAAATCCAGCATTTCAGTGAGAGTATTTTAGTTACAATAAGTGTCAGTTAAGAGGTGTTTGGGTGGCTCAGTGAGTTAAAGCCTCTGCCTTCAGCTGCAGTCATGATCCCAGGGTCCAGGGATCAAGTCCCGCATTGGGCTCTCTGCTCAGCAGGGAGCCTGCTTCCTCCTGCTTCTCTGCCTACTTGCTATCTCTGTCTGTCAAATGAATAAATAAAATCTTTAAAAAAAAATGTTGGTTAAGAAGGGAGATGCCCTGGTCTTTATTCTTCTTAAAGCACTGTTGGGTTTACTTCCTCATTAATTGTAGGATAAGCTTGAGAAATTCTTAAGATTTTTTTATTGTAATGACCACATTTTAACATGATTTTGAGGGAAAATTATCCATTCATCTAATAACATAAATGATTTTTTTTCTTTTAAGTTTATTGCACAAAATTTATGCATGGTATCTAGTGACATAGTATATCAGGTATATGAGTATATGCTCTAGATAGAGACTTTTCATTTGAATCCCACCAGAGCCACTGGCTGACTTTAACCTTACACAAGTCAAGAGCTCTCTGGGCTTCAGCATCCTTAGGGAAATAATGTGCCATTTATCTCATAGGGTCTCAGGGAACACTCCATGTGTTAACTTTTTTTTTTTTTAAAGATTTTATTTATTTATTTGTTAGAGAGAGAGAGAGCGAGCACAGGCAGACAGAGAGGCAGGCAGAGACAGAGGGAGAAGCAGGCTCCCTGCCGAGCAAGGAGCCTAATGTGGGACTCGATCCCAGGATGCTGGGATCATGACCTGAGCCAAAGGCAGCCGCTTAACCAACTGAGCCACCCAGGCGTCCCGACCATGTGTTAACATTTCTCAAATACTTCAGCCAGAGTCTGACACATAATAAGCACAATGTATATGCACTTTATTTTTTAATCTTTAAAAAACTTGTCCTATTGAGATATACTTGACCAATGAAGTTGTATATATGCATATGTATGTTGTAAGTGTACAACATGGTAATTTTATGTAAACATACACAATGTGAAGTGATCACCAGATTCAGGTTAATTAACACATCTATTGCCTCATGAAGTTACCTTCCAGGGGGTGGGAAGAACACTTACTACCTACATTCTTGGCAAATTTCAAAGATACAATACCCTATTCTTAACTAAAACCACCATGCTGTGCATGAGATTCCCAGAACCTGTTTATCTTCTAACTGAAAGCTTGTTTTCTAGGACAAGCATTTCCCCATGTTCCCCACCCCCAGGCCTTGGCAGCTGTCATGCTCTTCTCTGCTCTAGCAGGGTTCCTTTTGTTTTGTTTTGTTTTGTTTTGTTTTTAGAGCCCACATGTAAGGGATACCATGCAGTTTGTGTCTTTCTCTGTCTGGCTTATCTCACTTGGCATAATGCCCTCAAGTTTCTGCCATGTTGTCACAAATGACAGCATTTCCCTCTTTTTTAAAGCTGAAAAAGTATTCATATATATAGCAGGATCTTACATTATCTTTATTCCTCTGTCATCACATATGACTGACATTTACATTGTTTCCCTATTCACTATCATGAATAGTGTAGCTAAGAATATGGAAATACAGATATCTCTTTGAAATACTGGTTTTAGGGCACCTGGGTGGCTCAGTGGGTTAAAGCCTCTGCCTTCATGATCAGGTCATGATCCCAGGTTCCTGGGATCAAGCCCTGCATTGGGCTCTCTGCTCTTCTGAGAGCCTGCTTCCTCCTCTCTCTGTCTGCCTCTCTGCCTACTTGTGATCTCTGTCAAATAAACAATTAAAAATCTAAAAAAAAAAAAAAAAAAAAAAAGGAAAAAGAAAAGAAAAGAAATACTGGTTTTACTTCCTTTGGATATATTCCCAGAAGTGGGATTATCAGATAATCAGATCCTGAGGTAATTCTATTTTTAATTTTTTTTAAATTTAAAGTAATTCTATTCTTAATTGTTTAAGGAATCTCCATACTATTCTCCATAATACCTGTACAGTTTGTGTTCCCACCAAGAGTGTGCAAGGTGCCCTTTTCTCCATAGCTTCACCAACATTTGTTATCTCCTGTCTTTTAGATAATAGACATCCTGACAAGGGTGAGGAGATATCTCAAGGTGGTTTTGATTTTCATTTCTCTAATGATTAGTGAACTGAGCAACCTTTCATATACCAGAAGACCATTTGTATGTCCTTTTCCTCATTTTTAATCAGGCTTTTTTTTTTGTTTGTTTGTTATTGAGTTACATGAGTTCATTATATATTTTACATATTTACCTCTTATCAGATAACATGGTGTACAAATATTTTGTCCCATTCAATAGATTGTCTTTTCATTTTGTTGTTTGTTTCTTTTGCTGTACAGAAGGCTTTTAGTTCCATGTAGTTCCACTAATCTATTTTTGCTTTTGTTGCTTATGCTTTTGTTATCATATCCAAAAATCACAGAGAAGACCCATGTGAAGAAGCCTACCTCCTATGTTTTCTTCTAAGAGTTTTATAGTGTCAGGTCTGACATTTAAGTATTTAATGAATTTGAGTCCATTTTTGTGAGTAGTGTAATAAAGGCGTCCAATTTCATTTTGTATGTGGCTGTCCACTTTTCCCAACACCACTTATTGTAGACTGTCCCCTCCCCATGTGTGTTCCTGGCTCCCTTATTGAAGATTAATTGATGGTATATGCATGTGGGCTTATTTTTGGGCTCTCTATTCTGTTCTTTCAGTCTGTTTGTCTGTTTTATACCAACTCCATTCTGTTTTCATTCCCTTAGCTTTGTAACACAGTTTAGAATCAGTAGGTGAAATGCCTCCACCTTTCTTCTTTGTTCACAAGATTGCTTTGGCTTTTTGACATCTTTTGTCATTTATTGAGAATGTTAGGATTTTTTTTTCTATTTCTGTGAAAAGTAGTATAGGATTTGGATAGTTATTGTGATGAATATTAGATGGCTGTGGGTAGTATGAACATTTACAGTATTATTTCTTCCAGTCTAAGAACACAGGATATCTTTCCATTTGTTTAGGTCTTCTTCAGCTTCTTTCATTTTTGTTTTATACTTTTCAATGTATAAGTTTGTCACCTCCTTGGTTAAACCTAACCTAAATATTTTATTCTTTTGGATGTAATTATAAATGAGATTGTATTCTTAATCTCTCTTTCAGATACTTGGTTGTTAAAGTATAGGGATGCAATTGACTTTTGTTTGTTGATTTTGTATTCTGCAACTTTACTGAATCCATTTATTAATGCTGCTTTTTGGTGGAGTCTTCGGGTTTTCTATGGTATAAGATCATGTCATCTGTAAATAGAGACAATTTGTACTTCTTCATGATTTTAATATTTTTTATTTCCTTATCTAACCTAATTGCTCTGTTTAAGATTTTTTTAATTTTTAATTTTTTAAATATTATTTTATTTTTTCAGTGTTCCAAGATTCGTTGTTTATGCACCACACCCAGTGCTCCATGCAATACATGCCCTCCATAATACCCATCACCAGTCTCACCTATCCCCACACCCACTTCCCCTCCAAAACCTTCAGTTTGTTTCTCAGAGTCCACAGTCTCTTTTGTGTTGAAGAGTGACTGCCCTTGACTTTTTATGATTTTAGAGGAAAAAGTTTTATGATTTATGTATTGTCAATTATGATGTTAGCTGTGGGCTTCTCAGTTATGGCTTTTATTGTGTTGAGGTTCATTTATTCTATACCAAATTTGTTTTGAGGTTTTTTGTTTTGTTTTGTTTTGTTTTGTTTTTTAGATTTTACTTATTTATTTGACAGATGGAGATCACAAGTAGGCAGAGAAGCAGGCAGAGAGAGAGAGGAGGAAGCAGGTTCCCTGCTGAGCAGAAAGCCCTATGTGGGGCTCAATCTCAGGACCCTGGGATCATGACCTGAGCCGAAGGCAGAGGCTTTAACCCACTGAGCCACCCAGGTGCCCCTGTTTTGAGTTTTTAATCGTGAAAGTATGTTGAGTTTTATCAGATGATCAGAATAGAAATTGATATGGGCTCAGTTTTCTTAAATTTGTTGAGACTTCTTTTGTGACCTAACTTATAATTTATCCTAAAATTTTCCATGAGGACACCTGGGTGGCTCAGTGTATTAAGTGTTTGCCTTCAGTTTAGGTCATGATCCCAGGCTCCTGGGATCCAGTCCTGCATCGGGCTCCCCACTGAGTGGGAAGCCTGCTTCTCCCTTTTCCTTTGCTCCTCCCCCCAAACATGCTCTCTCTCTCTCTCTCTCTCTCTCTGTCAAATAAATAAAGTCTTAAAGAAAAAAAAAATGAATATTCCATGAATGTGAAGTTGAGAAGAATGTGTATTCTACTGCTGTTGGATGGAATGGTTGATATATGTCTAAGAAGTTCAATTGATCCAAAGTGTCATTCAAATCCAATAATTCATACTGATTTTCTGTCTGGATGATCGATTCATTGTTGACAACTATCACGTGATCTCCCTGATATGAGGAAGTGGAGATGCAATGGGGGTGGGGGTTAAGGTCGTAGGAAAAGAAAAAATGAAACAAGATGGGATCGGGAGGAAGACAAATCAAAAGAGACTCTTAATGTCATAAAACAAACTGAGGGGGGTGGGGGGGAGGGGTTGGGAGAGGGTGGTGGGGTTACATTATATGTTTAAAAAGAAAAGCTTAAATAAAAAAAAAAGAAAATAGAATACTGAAATCTTCTACTGTTAGTATATTGCTGTCTGTCTCTACCTTCAAATCTGTTAGTATTTGCTTAATACATTTAGGTATTCCTACACTGAGTGCATTTATATTTGTAAGATTATTATATAATGACCTTCTTTGTCTGTTCTTAACTTTTTTGACTTAATGGCTACTTAGTCTGATATAGGTAAAACTACCCCTACTTTCTTTCATTTCCATTTGCATGCTATGTCTTTTCTGTCTTCCCTGTTAGCCTGCGTACATCTTTAAAGCAGACACAAGTCTCCTGTAGGCATATATAGGTGGGTCTTGTTTTCTATCCATTCAGCCACTCTCTGTCTTTCAAATGGAAAATTTACATTTTACATGTAAATTTACATTTACATTTAAAATATTTATTGATAGGTAAGGACTTTATTATGGCCATTTTGTTCATTGTTTTTAGCTATTTTGCATTTCTTTTGTTTCTTTCTCTATTGTTATTTTGTGTGTGTGTGTGTGTGTGTGTGTGAGTGATTTGATGATTTTCTATAATGATATGTTTTCTTTTTTATCTTTTGTGTATTTACCTTTTATAAGGTCTTTTTTTTTAAGATTTTATTTATTTATTTGACAGACAGAGATCACAAGTAGGCAGAGAGGCAGGCAGAGAGAGAGAGGGAAGCAGGCTCTCTACAGAACAGAGAGCCCGATGCAGGGCTCAATCCAGGACCCTGGGATCATGACCTGAGCTGAAGGCAGAGGATTTAACCCACTGAGCTACCCAGGCGTCCCTAGCTTTTTAAAGGTTTTTATATTATGATTACTGTGAGACTTACCTAAAACATCTTGTAAGTGTGTTTAGACTGATAACAACTTAATTTCAATCACATACAAAAATTCTACCTTTTTATTCCTCCCATCATGTTTTATATTTTTGATGTCAAAATTTACATTTTTATATTGTATATCAGATTATTATAGCTATAATTATTTCTAGTGCTTTTATCTTTTAACCTTTATGCTAGAGTTAAGTGATTTGTAGACTACCATTATGAAAATATTGTTATTTTAACTATATACTTATCATTACCAGTGAGATTTATATTTTCATGTTATTCATTAGCATCTTTTCATTTCAGCATGAATAATTCCCATTAACATTTTTTTAAAGACTGGTCTAATCCTGGGGTGCCTGGGTGGCTCAGTGGGTTAAGCCTCTGTGTTCAGCTCAGGTCATGATCTCAGGATCCTGGGATAGAGCCCCACATTGGTCTCTCTGCTCTGCAGGGAGCCTGCTTACCCCTCTCTCTGCCTGCCTTTCTGCCTACTTGTGATCTCTCTCTCTGTGTCAAATAAATAAATAAAATCTTTAAAAAAAAAAAAAAAGACTGGTCTAATCCTGGTGAACTCCTATCACTGTTATTTGGGAAAATCTTTACGCCCCCTTCATATCTGAAGGGCAGCTTTATTGGGTAAAGCATTCTTGGTTGGAAAGTCTTTGTTATTGTTGTTGTTTTCCTTTTGTCCTCTTGAATATATCATCTCATCTCTCCTCATGTGCAAGATTCCTGCTGAGACATCCACTGATTGCTTTAGGAGAGTTGCCTTGTATGGGATAAGATTTGTCCTCTCTAGCTGCTTTCAAAATTCTCTTTGTCTTTCATTTTTGACAGTTATTATAATATGTCTCAGTGAAATCTTCTTTGAATCTGTATGAGCTGTGTGTACTTGTATGTTCATATTTATTCCCAAATTTGGGAGGTTTGGGGGTGTTCTTTCTTTCTTCTTTTCTTAAGATTTATTTATTTATTTTAGAGAGGGAGCATGAGCAGGAGGGGCAGAGGGAGAGAGACTTTCAAGCAGACTCCCCACTGAATACATCAAGAGGCTCTATCTCAAGCCCCTGAGACCACGACCTGAGCCAAAACCAAGAGTCAGACATTTAGCTAACTGAGCCACCCAGGTGCCCCAGGTACAATTTTTTTTTTTTTTTTGTAAGCTTTTTCTTCCTTTCTCATCTTCTTTTCTGGGACTTCTATGAAGAAAATATATTTTTTTTTGATTGATGATATCTCATAATTTACATAGGTTTCTTCACTCTTTTTCATTCTTTTCCTTTTTCTCCTCAGACTGGATAAGTGGAGATTTGTCTTTGAGTTCATGCTTTTCTTCTGATTAGTCAACTCCATTGTGATTTCTCTATTGCATTTTTCTTCCATTCATTGTATTCTTCAGTTCCAGAATTTCTATTTGGTTCCGTTTATAATTTCTATCTCTCTGTTGAACTTCTCACTTTAATGGTGTATAATTTTCCTGTTGTTGTTGTTACCTATATTTTCTTTTAGCTCACACAACTTCCTTATACCACTTATTTTGAATTCTTTGTCAACTTACAGATCTCCATTTCTTTGAGATCAGTTGCTGGAAAATTATTCCAATGGTCTGTGGTGGTGTTATGTTTTCTTGAATGTTTGTGTCTCATATATTCTTGCATTGGTATCTGCATATGTGATGGAGAAGTACCCTATTTCAGACTTTATGGACCAGTTTTGGTGGGGAAGGACCTTCATCTGTAGATGGTTGTGAGAGCACGGGTGGGTACGTGTACAAGTTCCAGCTCCAATGCCAACAAAGGCCAAGCAGCATAATGTCCATGCATCCCCATCAGCTGAGGTCTGCATTAGTGAAGATTACAGTGGTCTTCAATGACCAAGGCTGCAGGTGCTTGCAGCAGCAGTGAGGGATGTTGGGGTCTTTGGTGACAAAGGCTGCTAAAGACCATCTCTTTTTCTCCCAGGAAGTATGTCATGGCCAAGTGATCCTTCTTGGCTCTGAAGCTTGGAATCCAGCTTACAGGCATCCTCCCAGTGGTGGTGGCACTGCTTCTAATGAGAGGTTCCTGTGGAATAGCCCCAGAATGAGGGACTAGAGCATGAGCACTTACAGAACTACATTGTCCCTGGGGTTACAGCAGCTATCCTTTAGCAGTGATAGGTCTAGTGCTTGAGACATGTGTGTGTGTTCAGAGCTGCTATGGAACCGAGGACTGGTACATGGGTACTCAGACTGACAGGGGCTCCAGTGTACAGAGTTCTGACTAGCCCACAGCAGCAATGATCCATAAGACCTGGGTATATACCGAATGGCACAAAGCCAAGACCTAGAGCATGGGCATGTGTGACATGACAGCAGCTCTGAAGCTGGGAGCTCTAGTTCGCCCATAGCAGCTTTGGCTCTGGAGCCTGAAATGCAGGTGCATGTGAAACAACCACAGGGCTGGAGTCTGGAGCCCAGGTCTGCATGAAGTGGCTGCAAAGTTGGGGTCTAGAGCATGGATGTGCACAGAGGGACCACAGGGTCAGGATCTGAAGTGTAGGTACGTGTGGAATGACCACACCCCTGCGGTCTGGGGCACATATAGGACAGTGGAGGTGAGCTGCCCTGATCCCCAAGCAGTGCAGCAGCAGCTCCTTCTGAGGGAGGGGCAGCAGTGACTCCTTCCCTGGGGGTCTTCACAACAACACCTACCGACTGACTCAGTGGCAAAAGATGTCAGGGTCCTCTGCAGAGTGGGCCACTGATGTTCATGCCCTACACACTATGGGGAGTTCGTGGCTGTTGTGGGAGCTGCCAGGATCCTCTACAGTATAGACCACAAGGACCATGATGGTACCCACCACACAGCTGATTCTGACAACCCTCCGTCTTGGTTCCTTGCTGCCACTGACGTCTCAGCTATGCCAGTTCCTGCACCCATACTTCCCATAGGTTTCTACCCCGTATTTCCCAACACTGTGTTACTGGAGGCTCTTAACAGGACTCCTGAGCCTTCTTCCCCAAGCTGGTTTTGCTTGTGGATACCTGTGTTACTGTTGTTTTTCCTGTGGGAAATGAAGGCCAGTGTGTCCTACTCTGTCATCCTGCTGAGGTCATCTTGCACATTTCAAAGGAAGTTTTTATCAAATCCACTGATGTCTTTTTGACCGTAATAACTTGTGGTTTCTCTTGTAATCTCTATGTAGACAACTTTATTGCCAATGAATAATGACATTTTATATTTTCTTTCTGACCCATGTGTCTTTTATTTCTTAATATGACTTGGATTCTTAAAACTATACTATTTTTTTAAGATTTTATTTATTTGAGATAGAGAGGGAGCACAAGTGGGAATAGGGAGAGGGAGAGGGAGAATCAGGTGTTTCACTAAGCAGGGTGCCTGAGGTGATGTGGGGCTCCATCCCAGGACCCTGGGACCATGACCTGAATCAAAGGCAGTCTCTTAACTGACTGAGCCACCCATGCACCCCAAACTGTACTATTTTTTTTTTAAAGACATATTACTATCATCTTCGCCTTCTGGTTCTTCATCTTAAAGGGAGTGTTTCTAATATTTAATTAAAATGCTATATACTACAGATTTTAGAAATTTGATAAAGACAATTATTAAAGTCCTGATTATTTTTTAAAAGATTTTATTTATTTATTTATTTGACAGAGAGATCACAAGTAGTCAGAGAGGCAGGCGGAGAGAGAGAGGGAAGGAAACAGGCTCCCTGCTGAACAGTGAGCCTGATGCGGTACTTGATTCAGGACACAGGGATCATGACCTGCGCCGAAGGCAGAGACTTAACCCACTGAATCACCCAGGTGCCCCAAAGCCCTAATTATTTTATTAATAATATTTATCAGGAATAAATGAAAGATATTTGAAAAATTTTCCTGCATTTATTGAGAAGGTTTAAAGGTTAGATCTTTCCCATATGATGAAATGTATTAATAGACTGGGTCATATTAACACACTACTCACTCTGGGGATAAAAAGTGTGTGTTTGGGTGCCTGAGTGGCTCGGTGGGTTAAAGCCTCTGCCTTCAACTCAGGTCATGATCCCAAGGTCCTGGGATCGAGTCCCACATTGGGCTCTCTGCTCAGTGGGGAGCCTGCTTCTCCTTCTCTCTCTCTGCCTGCCTTTCTGCCTACTTATTATCTCTGTCTGTCAAAAAATAAATAAAATCCTTAAATTTTTTTTAAATTTTATTTATTTATTTTTATTTACTTGATAGACAGAGATCACAAGTAGGCAGGGAGAGAGGAGGAAGCAGGCTCCCTCCTGAGCAGAGAGCCTGATGTGGGGCTCAATCCCAGGACCCTGAGATCATGACCTGAGCCAAAGACAGAGGCTTAACCCACTGAGCCTCCCAGGTGCCCCTAAATTTTTTTTTTTTTAAATGTGTGTTTGTGGTGATTTTCTGAACATACACATACATTCACATTAAGCACTTGGTGCTTAATTGAGTTTCCTAATGCATTATTAGAAATTTCATACTTAAGAGCTGAATCTAAATTGGCTTATAATTCATTTACTGTCTACTTTAGGTTTATTTTTTTAAATAATCATTTTATTATTTATTTATTTATTTATTTGAGAGAGAGAACACAAGCAGGGGGAGAGGCAGAGAGAGAGGTAGAAGCAGACTCCCCACGGAGCAGGGAGCCCGACAGGGGGCTCCATCTCGGGACCCCAAGATCATACCTGAGCCGAAAGCAGATGCTTAACTGATTCAGCCACCTAGGAGCCCCTACTTTAGGTTTAGAATCAAGGGTATGTATGCTCACCTAAAAATATTCAGAAAATAGTGTTGGCTTCTTATTATGTCCCAAATCCTCTTCTAGCTTCTGATAGTCTAAGAGGGATTGGG
Source organism: Taxidea taxus jeffersonii (assembly GCA_003697995.1). Taxonomy (NCBI): domain Eukaryota; kingdom Metazoa; phylum Chordata; class Mammalia; order Carnivora; family Mustelidae; genus Taxidea; species Taxidea taxus. Next base: position 33,018 of record ML108694.1, read on the forward strand.
AATAATTGGAGTTATGATAGAAGCATTACCTGGTCCTGGCAGGCTCACTGACAATGAGACATTCAAACAGATAGTAGAGAAGGAAGAAAAGGGGTATTTCAGAGTAAATAGCCAGCATGAAGCTCTGAGTCAGGAGTATACATGGTGCATTCTAAAATTACAAGCAGTTAACATTGAGAGTTCTTGCTTAAAGTGTGGTTTATATTCACCTGTGGAACTATTCCTGCCTATACTTTTTGGAAGACTCTATATTGGATTGCCTATCTATCTTCCTACTTCTCTACCTAACTATTCATTCATCGATTGGGTTGATGATATGTATATGTTAATTTTTTTCTTTTAAAATCTTCCTGAGTCATGACTGTTCAATTATGTTTCTGAAAAAACAAAATAGTGTCCTTTTTCTATATATTCACTAGCAGTTGATAATATTCTCATGCCTTTTTAAAAAAATCTCTGCTGGATCTATAGTTATGACCCTCTTTTTATTCACTGTTTTATATCCTCCTGTCTGTCTTTCTCTCCTTTTTCTTTTTTCCTAATAATCAGTATGGCTAGATTCATGTCTATTTAATCTGTGTTTTTAGAGAATCACTTTTTAAAAATTTATTATACTGTTTCATTTTTCTCTTTCATTTATTTCTACTTCAACATTATTTCTCCTTATTTTGTACATTTGTATTTCCTATACAGTTTTTAAAAGTTGCTCTATTTTTAGCCAGATATATAAAATTTAAAATATCTTCTTGCTATATTCAGTAGATTCTTCCTTCTTTTCATGTGGCATTTTCACTGTCATTCAATTCTAACTATTGCATGATTTCCATTGGAATTTTTCTTTGAACCACAATTTTATACAAGTGTCTATTTAAGTTGAAAATATGACATTATCTGGCTCTCTCTTCTTAAGAGTTTTTAACTGCCTTACATTGGATCAGGGAATCTGGTCAGTGTGAAACAGTTTGATGATAACCTATAAACTTCTTGTTAAATTCACTAACAACACAGACTGATGATCAACTTGTTAGCCAAGATATTTTGTCTTAGGTATTACAGTTTGTTCCATTTCTTGTCAGTATTCTCAAAAATAACTTTCAAGAACAGTCTTTGTTATCACTTCATGAAAATTTAAAAATATTAAATAAAAGTATATCTAGTTGTATTACTTTATTAAGTGTGACTTTATGAATGGTATATAAACCAAGTTACTTCCATTGAATGTGGAGCTTCCCTATTTGCTATAAGACAGCAAAGGAAATTCTTTGGTGTGCTTTAGGAGGTATAATAGTAAGAAAAATCATGATTGTCTATATGTCTCACTTTAGACATCTCTTATTTTTTAAAACTGAATTCATTTGTTGCATTATCAAATTATTATAATTTTAGATTCTATCCCCTGTTGGGATCTATATTGTGTTTACCTTATAATACCCTTTGAATGACTAAGATAATGAAACAGTGTTCCCTCTTCCTCAAAATTTTCTGTCTCACATCTTCATCCACTGGCAGTAAAAGTAAGTTGGAATCATACCAATGAGTACTCAAAAATAAATACATGCATAGTGAGTACTCAAACATATTTTCAGGATAGTTTCCAAAGAAGATATTGTGTTTCTTTAGTTGCTTCTTGCAGTTGTTGTTTTTTTTTGTTTGTTTGTTTTGTTTTGTTTTTAAATGGGAGTCAGCAGTCCAATTGCATAGAAACAGGGATTTTTATCTTTTTTTAAAAAGATTTCATTTATTTGTTTGAAAGAGAGGGAGAAAACTTGAGTGGGGGAAGGGGTAAAGGGAGAAGGAGAAGCAGACTCCCTGCTGAGCAGGGACCCCCCCCCCCCAGCCAACCCTGGGCCTGATCCAAGGACACCGAGATCATGACCTAAGCCAAAGGCAGACACTTAACCAACTGAGCCACCCAAGTACCCCAAAATGAGGATTTATCTTAAAATATTCAACAAAATGCTACTCCCTACTTTCATCCGTAAATTATATTTTAAGAATTAAAACAATTCCATTTAAGAAATAGTTAAGAAATAACAACTTACCCATTGACTTGATTTAAGAATGTATCATTGTCATCCAAATACCATATCTGATAGAAATCATTTTAATTTTGGTATCAGCTGTCAGAATATTAATTTAGACCATAAATAGCTGCATATATACAGTGATGAAAGAATACTATCCCACTGTTGTCGAAACAGTGAGAGTCCTGAATGATTTGATAGCTATATAATTAATCAAATAGTAGGCTACCTAATTGAATCTGCATTAGCTATAAATAGAAAATATATCTGTGGATAGCTGTAAACAAAATTAAAATTTTATCTTCAGTGTCCCCAGAGCCTTAAATGCTATGAAAACCAGCAGGGATGAATTTAAATGATGATTCACATTCTTTGCTTCTGTGTAGGAGATCTGCTAGCAGGTTTTCTTTCTTACTTTGGAATAAGAATAGTACAATCCAGCTGTAAGGATGATAATCAGATTATGTGGTGGATGCCTGCCCGAGCCAGAATGAAAGACTGTATTTCTACTGGCCAGTGTACCCAGAATAGTCTATGAAAAAGATGGATGATGTATCATACATATCTCTGTGTGTATGTGTGCTCAAAATTTAAAATTTTCCCCAGTTTCCCTTTCTAGTTAAGTTCTAGAAATAAAAAAAATTATATATGGTTTGAACTCTTATATAATGCAGGAGTAAACTGTGAATAGGAGAATTATTACATTTTATTCATTTGTATCTTACATACTTCCTCTGTTACTTGAGTAGGTAAAGACAAGGAACCATTAGAAAATATTTGTTGTTAAGTCCAGTACCTGACTAAAAGCAAAACCGTGGGGTGCCTGGTTGGCTCAGTAAGTTAATCATCTGACTCTTGGTTTTAACTCAGGTTGTGACCTCATGGGTCATGAGATCAAACCCCAAGATGGGCTCTGTACTCAGTATGGAGTCTGCCTTAGACTCTCTGTCCCTCTTACCCTCTCCTGCTCATTCTCTCTCTCTCTCTCTCTCTCTCTCTCTCTCTCAAATAAATAAATAAATAAATAAATCTTAAAAGGGAAATTAAAAACAATAATAATAGTAATAAAATAAAATGTTCCTGAAACATTCTTGGAAAAACATGCAACGATTGTAGTGGAGAGAAGGGAATCCGATTAATTTCTGATATTTATATGTAAGTAAACCACGTGTTAATGTGAATGAAATATAAACAATAATACTTTTTTATTAAATAAAGAGGCAAACCATAGCTGCAGTTGTAAGAGAAAGTCAAATTAATATTGGTTGTCTGACTATTTTCAGTGGCTCACTTTTTAGAAGAAATTTAGCTGTTTGCATGGGATTTCCTGATAAATATCTTCAATTCTTTTTCCTCTGTATATGATGGACACTTTGATCATGTTGGATACTTTATAAATAAATAAGAAACCAGAAAATTCATATACTTATTGACAGTGTGAGTAATTTAAACAAAAAAAAGTGATATATGATAACATTATCAAGAAGATATCAATGTAAAGGAAAAGAAATTATATCAAATTGTAAATTTGTTCTTTCTTTAGTAACTAATACTTGAATGATGTTTCTTTTAAGATTCTCTCTTAAAATTTAGGGATAACTGGAAAATAATTTATATTCAGCTTGACTGTTGAGTTTCATAGAAAAGACTGTAGACAATGAAATAAAATCTCATGAAAGGAAACTTACTTATCCAAAGGAAATACTAGAAAAAAGAAGTGTAGACAGAAGTTGTAAAGAATCACAGTAAGGGGCAAACACTTACCTTCAATGTGAATTGAAAGTAAGTGTGCTTTGGACCAAACTATGTCCCCCCACATTTACACACTGAAGCCCTAGCCTCAATGTGATGGTAATTGGAGTTAGGGTTCCCTGGTAGGTAACTAGGTTTAGACAGTGAGATCCCCTTGTGATAACTGCTTTTAAAAGAAAAGAAAGGGAAGACCAGAACTTTCTCTCTGTCTTCCCTGTGAGGCCACAGTGAGAGGGCAGCCATCTACCAGCCAGGAAAATGACCTTCACCACAAATATCTGATGTATTATTTTGGTTCTTATTTTCTGACTCCACCCATAAAATTCATTACAATGGAATTTTCATGAGTGCAAGACCTATGTTGCTTATTTTTCTCTCCTAAGTCACTGACACAGTCCTGGCAGTAAGTGGCCACCAAGGGATTCTTTATCGAGTTAATGATTATTAAGGGGAAAGAAGAGAATAAAGTCGAATCCTTTCCATGTTTCTTTTCCTTATAAAGTGATAGAGTGTAACATTTTACTATGTATACCACATCAATTAAAAGCATTGTAGATCATCAAATTGATGCGCTTAGTGTTATGCTGTAGCTAGAGCTCTTTTAAAAAGGAGCCACCATGATGAAACTCCAAGGGAAGTTTTGGGAGGAGAAACAGTGCCTTTCCCCTTCATTCCCCTCAGATCCCTACCTTCTTCCAAAGAATTCCTAGGGCTACTCAGAAAATAGTTGGGAAGGGATGCCTAGGTGGCTCAGTTAGTTGAGTTTCTGGCTCTTGATTTCAGCTCAGGTCATGACCTCAGCATCCTGGGATTGAGCCCCCTGTGGGGCTCTATATTCAGCTGAGAGTCTGCTTAAAATTATCTCTCTCTCTCTGTCTCTGTCCCCTGATGCCTCTCCTCATCCCATGCACTCTCTCTCTAAATTAAAAGAAGAAAAAAAAATAGTTTCGACAATTTGGGAAGTGTTTATTTTGAAACATCAAGAAATGATACCTGTCAAAGTTCTGAATGTATTCATTTATTCAAGAGACAATAATCAAATGTCTGCTATGTTGTGAGCAATGGGTTGATTACTGTGTTGGATACAATGATGGAGAGAAAGCCTCCTTCTCAATGGAATCACCATCTAGTAAGCAATACAAGACCAAAGGTAAATGACTATCAGTAAGCCAGTTTATTTATCACACAGTACAAGGTATTAAAAGAATTCAAAGATAGATAAAACAAACATTTCTGAGACAAAATGCACAATAATTCACTTCAGGTAACATATTTAAAAATTATAGGCACAATTATGGACATAATCATAATAATATTACCTACAAATTTATTATACATATCATTTAAAAATCTTTACAAGGCAATTTGAATTTTTAATATATTTAGGGGCCTTTTCTCATAAAATCAAGTGACTCTCCAGAAATCGCTGGTTTCCTTATTCCTGAAAAAGGGAAATCCAACATTTATAGGTAACATCATAGTTAAGATGAAAGAAAACTAAAGGAATTGCAATAGACTGCTTTTGTGAAGAAAAAATGCAATGTCAAAGAGAAAAATTTTATGGTTCTTTAATCACAGGCATCAAATTGTAACAAATGGAACTTTCAATTGAATTCCCCACTTTGCCTGAATTGCACATGGGATTATGCCTGCATACCAATTGAAGAATCATATTTCATAATGCATTTCGTTGGGCTTCCAAAACAGTGATTCTGGTGGAGACTTTTCTGTACAGCTTGTCAGATATAAAAACAAGCAATTTAATAAACACTATGATCAGATACCTATGCAATTCATCTCATCTTTTTTTTTTTTTTTAATTCGAATGCCCAGAATCTCATTGCTAGAATAAAGTGCATTATTTCCTTTTCACTCTGATTCATTAAGCTGAGTTCATTGTTCTTTACAAAGTTGTTTTGGTACACCTCACTCACTGCCAAGTTGAGGAAAAGGTCAGTTGCTTTTGTTCAACAAAGATGCATGCTCTTTAATAATATTATTTCTTAAAAATACATATTGGCTTGTGTTCTTTCAGTATCTCATTTATCTGCATTTGTTCCCCTTGCTGAAGGCTAAGCTGGAAAACAACTTGAACTAATTATGTTTCTTACCTGTATTCAAAATTACATTTCCAGTGGCTCACTTTGCCATGATTATGACATTGAAAGAGATGGCTTTACTTGGTAGGATGAGAAAAATGACTGAGACACTCAGGTTTTAGTGCAGGCTATGTTCCGAGGGTTTTTAGAAATAGAGAAGGTATCAGCTACTAGATTGTACCTAAGGCAGATAGGGGATCAAAGTGTCTGTTATCTGAGACAGGTAAGGGCATGCTCTTCAAAAAGAAAAAAAAAAAAGTAAGCCTTAGATATTCTTCCCCTGATGATTTTTGGAAAATCCTATTAATCAAGGAAGAGCTTAAATCAGTGAAGATTTCCTTGACTACAAGATGCAATTAGTGGTGTTCTTGACTCTTGCACTCAATAAAACATATGTCATGAGAAGCTGGGGTGTGTGCTCTCCTGGCATCCAGCCCAGTGATGAATAGACCAGACTCCAACAAATGAGTATCCAATGAATAAATCAGGAGCTGAGATTCTGGGGTCTGAACACCCTCTTTTCTGGGCAATCTCATGCAGTATCTTCCACTCTCCCTCACCGGCAATGTGGGAAGCCATGAATAGAACAGAGAAGAGCTTTGCACCTCTATCAGCCTGAGCCACTCAGCAAGAGCTTAAACTTTCTCTGAGTGAGAAATAAGCATGTCTTACACTGGGCCACAAAAATTTGGATATTCATCTTTTCTAGCAGTGAACACTAACTTATGAATGTGGGGTATTGATTAGATTTCTAGGTAAGACAGAAGGAGGGATAGTGCTAACTTCCCATTCCTTAGTCATCTCCTTGCATTTTGGCCAGATTGGCAGCATGGAAAGACATGATTCAGTGGTCTTCCTGGCTCCTGCCTCTGGGATAGAGCTTGTTCTCACATCCAGTATCCTGCAAGGATGAATGTGGATCTGTTCTCAAGGGCCAAGCACCATGCCGAACACAACATTACACAATATAAAAAGGTCTCAGTCTGTTCTGAGGCCTGGACCATGCAAAGTTTCCATCTTCCTCTCTTGTTTATGCAAGAAGAACTACCTTGGGACCAATTTTTTTTCTACCCAAACATCCTAAAAAAAGACCAGGGTCATGAGAACGGGGAGGGGTGCTTTACTGCCACTGCCATGTTGGTTCTTAAGACCCATGAACACTAGAGTGAATAAATGATGCATTTGTGTGATAAATGACTTTAAATTAACTAGGGAGGAAATTTTAACCAACTGAGCCACCCAGGTGCCCTAGGGAGGAAATTTTAAATAGTTGAATCCTTCTTCTGGGTGGAAACTAATTCCACACCATGTTGTTGTTTGATGTGATTCATTTTACATCTTAGAAGGAAGGAAATAAAACCTGTGGGGAAGGAAACAAAAATTTCTTGACATTCTACCACCCAGCAATAGTTGCTTTTTTTCCCATTTGTGCATTTATATATATAAAATCAGATAATTTCACACAGATTCATACTTGCTGTTTTGTTTATGCAAACTGTTTTTGTGCGTGTTGTCTTTTCACTATCTTTTTTCTTCCCTTCTCCCAAAACCGGCTGATTTGCACTCCAACATTTGATTCTAAACACTCATATACTAAAGTGTGTGACACGTGTGTACATGTTTTTTTTTATTTTTTTTATTTTTTATAACCATATAGTGTATTATTAGCCCCAGGGGTACACGTCTGTGAATCGCCAGGTTTACACATATCACAGCCCACACCATAGCACATACCCTCCCCAATGTCCATATCCCCACCTCCACCTCCTGACCCCCCTCCCCCCTGGCAACCCTAAGTTTGTTTTGTGAGATTAAGAGTCTCTTATAGTTTGTCTCCCTCCCGACCCCATCTTGTTTTATTTGTTCTTTTCTTACCCCCAAATCCCCCACATTGCATGTCCACTTTCTCATATCAGGGAGATCATATGATAATTATCTTTCTCCGATTGGCTTATTTCACTAAGCATAATATCCTCTAGATCCATCCACGTCATCACAAATGACAGGATTTCATTTCTTTTGAGGGCTGCATAGTATCCCATTGTATATATATGCCACTTCTTCTTTATCCATTCATCTGTTGATGGACATCTAGGTTCTTTCCATAGTTTGGCTATTGTGGACATTGCTGCTATAAACATTAGAGTGTACATGCCCCTTCGGATCACTACGTTTGTATCTTTAGGGTAAATACCCAGGAGTGCAATTGCTGGGTCATAGGGTAGCTCTATTTTCAACTTTTTGAGGAACCACCATGCTGTTTTCCAGAGTAGTTGCACCAGCTTGCATTCCCACCAACAGAGTAGGAGGGTTCCCCTTTTTCCGCATTCTCACCAGCATCTGTCATTTCCTGACTTGATAATTTTAGCCATTCTGACTGGTGTGAGGTGCTATCTCATTGTGGTTTTGATTTGTATTTCCCTGATGCCTAGTGATGTGGAGCACTTTTTCATGTGTCTGTTGGCCATCTGGATGTCTTCTTTGCAGAAATGTCTGTTCATGTCCTCTGCCCATTTCTTGATTGGATTATTTGTTCTTTGGGTGTTGAGTTTGATAAGTTCTTTATAGATTATGGATACTAGCCCTTTATCTGATATGTCATTTGCAAATATCTTCTCCCATTCTGTCAGTTGTCTTTTGGTTTTGTTAACTGTTTCCTTTGCTGTGCAAAAGCTTTCAATCTTGATGAAATCCCAATAGTTCATTTTTGCCCTTGCTTCCCTTATTTTGGCAATGTTCCTAGGAAGAAGTTGCTGTGGCTGAGGTCGAAGAGGTTGCTGCCTGTTTTCTCCTCAAGGATTTTGATGGATTCCTTTCTCACATTGAGGTCCTTCATCCATTTTGAGTCTATTTTCGTGTGCGGTGTAAGGAAATGATCCAATTTCATTTTTCTGCATGTGGTTGTCCAATTTTCCCAACACCATTTCTTGAAGAGGCTGTCTTTTTTCCATTGGACATTCTCTCCTGCTTTGTCAAAGATTAGTTGACCATAGAGTTGAGGGTCTATTTCTGGGCTCTCTATTCTGTTCCATTGATCTATGTGTCTGTTTTTGTGCCAGTACCATACTGTCTTGATGATGACAGCTTTGTAATAGATCTTGAAGTCCGGAATTCTGATGCCACCAGCGTTGGCTTTCTTTTTCAATATTCCTTTGGCTATTCGAGATCTTTTCTGGTTCCATATAAATTTTAGGATTATTTGTTCCATTTCTTTGAAAAAATTGTATGGGATTTTGATAGGGATTCCATTAAATGTGTAGATAGCTTTAGGTAGCATAGACATTTTCACAACATTTGTTCTTCCAATCCATGAGCATGGAACATTTTTCCATTTCATGAGTACTTCATAGTTTTCTGAGTATAGATTTTTTGCCTCTTTGGTGAGGTTTATTCCTAGGTATCTTATGTTTTTGGGTGCAATTGTAAATGGGATTGACTCCTTAATTTCTCTTTCTTCTGTCTTGTTGTTGGTGTAAAGAATTGCAGCTGATTTCTGTGTATTGATTTTATTTCCTGACACTTTATTGGATTCCCGTACATGTTCTAGCAGTTTTGGAATGGAGTCGTTTGGGTTTTCCACATATAGTATCATATCATCTACAAAGAGTGAGAGTTTGACTTCTTTGCTGATTTGGATGCCTTTAATTTCTTTTTTTGCCTGATTGCTGAGGCTAGAACTTCTAGTACTATGTTGAATAGCAGTGGTGATAACAGACATCCCTGCCGTGTTCCTGACCTTAGCGGAAAAGCTCTCAGTTTTTCTCCATTGAAAATGGTATTTGCAGTGGGTTTTTCATAGATGACTTTGATAATATTGAGGTATGTGCTCTCTATCCCTACACTTTGAAGAGTTTTGATCAGGAAGGGATGCTGTACTTTGTCAAATCTTTTTCAGCATCTATTGAGAGTATGATATGGTTCTTGTTCTTTCATTTATTAATGTATTGTATCACATTAATTGATTTGCAGATGTTGAACCAACCTTGCTGCCCTGGAATAAATCCCACTGGGTCATGGTGAATAATACTTTTAATATACTGTTGGTTCCTACTGGCTAGTATTTTGGTGAGAATTTTCGCATCTGTATTCATCAAGGATATTGGTCTGTAATTCTCTTTTTTGATGGGATCCTTGTCTGGTTTGGGGATCAAGGTGATGTTGGCCTCCTAAAATGAGTTTGGAAGTTTTCCTTCCATTTCTATTTTTTGGAACAGTTTCAGGAGAATAGGAATTAATCCCTTTTTAAATGTTTGGTAGAATTCCCATGGGAAGCCATCTGGCCTTGGGCTTTTTTTGTTTGGAGATTTTTGATGACTGTTTCAATCTCCTTACTGGTTATGGGTTTGTTCAGGTTTTCTGTTTCTTCCTGGTTCAGTTGTGGTAGTTTATATGTCCTTAGGAATGCATCCATATCTTCCAGATTGTCAAATTCATTGATGTAGAGTTGCTCATAGTATGTTCTTATAATTGTTTTTATTTCTTTGGTGTTGGTTGTGATCTCTCCTCTTTCATTCATAATTTCATTGATTTGGGTTCTTTCTCTTTTCTTTTTGATAAGTCTGGCCAGGGGTTTTTCAATCTTATTAATTCTTTCAGAGCCAGCTCCTAGTTTTGTTGACTTGTTCTATAGTTTTTTGTTTGTTTGTTTGTTTTTGTTTGTTTGTTTCTATTTCATTGATTTCTGCTCTGATCTTTATGATTTCCTTTCTCCTGCTGGGTTTAGGCTTTCTTTGTTGTTGTTTTTCCTGCTCCTTTAGGTGTAGGGTTAGGTTGTGTATTTGAGACCTTTCTTGTTTCTTGAGAAAGGCTTGTATTGCTATATATTTTCCTCTCAGGACTGCCTTTGCTGTTTGGCCCAGATTTTGAACCGTTGTGTTTTCATTATCATTTGTTTCCATGAACTGTTTCAATTCTTCTTTAATTTCCTGGTTGACCCATTCATTCTTTAGAAGGATTCTGTTGAGTCTCCATGTATTTGTGCTCTTTCCAAATTTCCTCTTGTGATTGAGTTCTAGCTTCAGAGCATTGTGGTCTGAAAATATGCAGGGAATGATCCCAATCTTTTGATACTGGTTGAGACCTGATTTATGACCCAGGATGTGATCTGTTCTGGAGAATGTTCCATGTACACTAGAGAAGAATGTGTACTCTGTTGTTTTGGGATGGAATGTTCTGAATTTATCTGTGATGTCCATCTGGTCCAGTGTGTCATTTAAGGTCTTTATTTCCTTGTTGATCTTTTGCTTGAATGATCTGTCCATTTCAGTGAGGGGAGTGTTAAAGTCCCCTACTATTATTGTATTATTTTCGATGTGTTCCTTTGATTTTGTTATTAAGTGGTTTATATAGTTGGCTGCTTCCATGTTAGGAGCATAGATATTTAAAATTGTTAGATCTTCTTGTTGGACGGACCCTTTGAGTATGGTATAGTGTCCTCCTTCATCTCTTATTATAGTCTTTGGCTTAAAATATAATTAATCTGATATAAGGATTACCAGCTTTCTTCTGATGTCCATTAGCATGGTAAATTGTTTTCCACCCCCTCACTTTCAATCTGGAGGTGTCTTTTGGACTAAAATGAGTTTCTTGTAGGCAGCATATTGATGGGTTTTGTTTTTTTTTTTTATCCATTCTTATATCCTATGTCTTTTGATTGGGGCATTTAGCCCATTTACGTTCAGGGTAACTATTGAGAGATATGAATTTAGTGCCATTGTATTGCCTGTAAGGTTACTGTTACTGTATATTTTCTCTGTTCCCTTCTGATCTACTATCTTTAGGGTCTCTCCTTGCTTAGAGGACCCCTTTCAATATTTCCTGTAGAGCTAGTTTGGTGTTTGCAAATTCTTTCAGTTTGTTTGTCCTGGAAGCTTTTTATCTCTCCTTCTATTTTCAGTAATAGTCTAGCTGGATATAGTATTCATGGCTGCATGTATTTCTCGTTTAGTGCTCTGAATATATAATGCCAGTTCTTTCTGTCCTGCCAGGTCTCTGTGGCTAAGTCTGCTGCCAATCTAATATTTTTACCATTGTATGTTACAGACTTCTTGTCCTGGGCTTCTTTCAGGATTTTCTCTTTGTCATTAAGACTAGTAAATTTTACTATTAGGTGACGGGGTGTGGAACTATTCTTATTGATTTTGAGGGGAATTCTCTGTCCCTCCTGGATTTGATGCTTGTTGCCTTTGCCATATTAGGGAAATTCTCTACAATAATTCCCTCCAATATATCTTCTGCTCCCCTCTCTCTTCTTCTTCTGGAATCCCAATTATTCTAATGTTGTTTCGTCTTATGGTGTTACTTATCTCTCAGATTCTCCCCTCGTGGTCCAGTATTTGTTTGTCTCTTTTGCTCAGCTTCTTTATTCTCTGTCATTTGGTCTTCTATATCACTAATTATTTATTCTGCCTCATTTATCCTAGCAGTAAGAGTCTCCATTTTTTATTGCACCTCATTAATAGCTTTTTTTTTAATTTCAACTTGGTTAGATTTTAGTTCTTTTATTTATCCAGAAAGAGCTTTTATCTCTCCAGAGAGGGTTTCTCTAGTATCTTCCCTGCCTTTTCTGAGCCCGGCTAGAACCTTGAGAATCATCATTCTGAACTCTAGATCTGACATATTACCAATGTCCATATTGATTAGGTCATTATCCTTTGGTACTGCCTCTTGTTCTTTTTGTGTGTGTGTGGTGAGTTTTTTCACCTTGTCATTTTGTCCAGAGAAGAGTATATGAAGGACCAAATAAAATACTAAAAGAGTGCCAAAGACCCCAGGAAAATGTGCTTTAACCAAATCAGAAGCAACCCCAAATCATGGGAGGGAAAAAGGGGATAAAAATGAAATTCAGCGAAAAAAATTAAAAAAAAAAAGAAAACAAATAAAGAAAAAATTAAAAAAAAAATATATATATATATATATTGGACTGGTGACTAGAACAGGGTCACCCACCTAAATTTGGGAGTATCTTGGTCTCTTAGAAGAAACTACCTCCCAAAATTTTTAAGAGTGAAAAACACATATAAGTGTAAACACAATGAAGGGATGAAATATGCCTATAAAGATGAAAAAAGAAATTTTTCTTAAATTTCTAAAAAAGGAGTTGATAAAGTAAGTTGGTTGGGAGAATAAAGAAAAAGGAAGTGGAGAGAATTTGCTCAGGCTGGAGACTAGAACAAGCCCGGAGCTAGATTTAGGGTATATTTTGATCTATTAGAAGAAGTTGTACCCCAAACTTTTTAGAAGAAAAAACCCTATGTGTATATAAAAAATAAAGTTAGATACAATGAAGGATAAAATATGACTATAAGAATGAAGGTTCAAAAAAGATTATTATTATTTTTTATGAAAGGTATTGTTAAGATAAACTAGTTTAAAAATGTTAAAAGAGGAAAGGGTAAAAGTTAAAAGAAAATTTAACAGAAGAAAAAATAAAAATTAAAAAAAATTAATTAACTGCAAGTCTAAAGAATCATGGGGAGAAAGCCATGAATTCTCCGCTCTGCTTTTTCCTCCTCTGGAATTCCGCTGTTCTCCTTGGTAAGGGAAATTGGTCTTGGCTGGATTTCTTGTTGATCTTCTGGAGGAGGGGCCTGTTGTAGTGATTCTTTTGTGTCTTTGCCTGAGGAGCAATTATACTGCTCTCACCAGGGGCCAGGCTAAGTAAGCTGCTCAAGTTCACTTTCGGGAGCTTTTGTTCCAACACTTTCTGTAGAGTTCCAGAGGACAGGAATGAAAATGGTGGCCTCCCAATCTCTGGCCCAGAGGAGCTGAGAGCTCGGGGCACCTCTCCTCAGTGTGTCCTCAGAGGAAATCGCTCAATCTCTCCCATCTCCCTGGCCTCTGGCCGCACTCCAAGTTCACCCAGCCTGTGACCAAGCATCTCTATCTCTGGCACACAGCTCTGCCTGGAGTCTCCGAACCCCACAAATCCCTGAGCTCTTCCAGTGGGTGTCTCCCCGGATCTTGTGGGGACCCCACTCACAGAGCAGTGGTGCCACGGATTATGGTTCAAGGTAACCTCGAGTTGAGGGCTCACTCCTCAGCTCTGTCTCTGTAGCCGGCTTCCCCGCTCTAATACCTGCAAGCTCTGTGACACTCAGACACCCCTGAGCCTTCTGTGACCCTGCGGGACCTGGGGCCACGCTGACCCCATGTGGGCTTCACCCCGGTTTAGCCTCTGGAGTGATGTCCCTCAGTGGAGCAGACTTTTAAAAGTCCTGATTTTGTGCTCGGTTGCTCTGCCACTTGCTGGTATCCAGCCCCTCCCCCGTGGTCTGTCTTCCCATCGCTTTGGATTCATTTCTCCACTGGTCCTACCTTTCAGAAAGTGGTCAATTTTCTGTTTCTAGAATTGTTGTTCTTCTTCTCTTTGATCTCCTGTTGGATTTGTAGGTGTTCGCAATGGTTTGATAAGCTATCTAGCTTATCTCCTGCAACCTGATGTCATCTCAGCCTGCTACTTCTCCTCCATCTTGACTCTGACTCTTCACATGTGTTCATGTTAAGAATAGTTTCCTTAGGGGTGCCTGGGTGGCTCAGTGGTTAAAGCCTCTGCCTTCAGCTCAGGTGATCTCAGCATCCTGGGATCGAGCCCTGCATCAGGCTCTCTGCTCAGCAGGGAGCCTACTTCCCCCTTTCTCTTTCTGCCTGCCTCTCTGCCTATTTGTAATCTCTGTCTGTCAAATACATAAATAAAATCTTAAAAAAAAAGAATAGATTCAATATATATACATGTTTCAGTATCTTGCTTTTCTTTTTAAGGAATACCTGTAGGAAATCCTTACATGTGCTCAGGTATAGATCTCATACATCATTTTAATGCATGCGTCCATTATATCCAAAAATCTAATGAATCTGAGCATTTAAATAATATTTATAGGTTGCAAGATTTCTTTATCTATGATTTATCAGTTCATTTTTTTCCCTTTTTTCCAACTGGTCATTTGCTTTTTAGCTATATAAAACAGTATTATTATTATTAATTTATATTGGTATTATTATAAGTATTAGGCCTTATTTTGATAGACAGTAGTATTTCCATAATACATAATTTATTTGTTGAATCTATAATTTATTTGTTGGTTGTATTAATATCTTTGAAACAAATGCTTCAAACTTTACATAATTAAAATTTTTTGTCTTTTTAAATAGCTATTGGTTATCTATTTTATCCTTGGGCTATGAATAAGATCTCCCAAATTTTATATTTTGTATGCAGCAATCTATATTTTCTTCTGGAGTCTTATTTCTTTATATATTGTTTTTAAATCATTTCCTAGCTTGTTGATTTTTGTCTCTAAAAAGATAAAACCACAAAAATAGTCAATATTTAGATAAAAAGAACACTCATAAATATAGTGTTATAAGGTTAACTGTCAAACAAATAGTACATATCATTATAGACAAGGAAATGTTAAACTGTTTAAAAACTTCAGAAGAGGTCACCTGGGTGGTTCAGTGGGTTAAGCCTTTGTCTTCAGATTGGGTCATGTTCTCTGGGTCCTGGGATCAAACCCTGAATTGGGCTCTCTGCTCAGCGGGAAGGCTGCTTCCCCAACTCTCTCTGCCTGCTGCTCTGCCTACTTGTGATCTTTCTCTCTATGTCAAATAAACAAATAAATAAGTAAATCTTTAAAAAAACAAAACAAACAAAAAACTAAGAACAATGCACACAGAGATGTCAACTAAATCTATTATTAAGAATGTTTTGGGGGCGCCTGGGTGGCTCAGTGGGTTGAGCCGCTGTCTTCGGCTCGGATCATGATCTCAGGGTCCTGGGATCAAGTCCTACATTGGGCTCTCTGCTCAGCGGAGAGTCTGCCTGACTCTGCCTACTTGTGATCTCTCTCTCTTTCTGTCAAATAAATAAATAAAATCTTTAAAAAAAAAAAGAATGTTTTGGAAGGTCATATGAAATTAGATAAAAAAATGAATATAATTTTTTAAACTGAAAAAAATGCAAATTTGGTGACGACTGATGGCAAATCTGAATATCCATAAGATTCTCTATTAAATGAAAAAAAAAAACTACTAAAGTCAGTAGCAATGCAGTGAACTTAATTTGGTGACCCTTGTTACATATAAATTAAACATTTAAAAAAAGTTAATAGGCTTCCTACATTATTTTCCAAGAATGGACATGACATAAATCATAATAGTGAGAGAACTATAATAAGTTTTAACATAAAGTTAATGCA
This sequence comes from Taxidea taxus jeffersonii, assembly GCA_003697995.1. Taxonomy (NCBI): domain Eukaryota; kingdom Metazoa; phylum Chordata; class Mammalia; order Carnivora; family Mustelidae; genus Taxidea; species Taxidea taxus. Next base: position 49,089 of record ML108694.1, read on the forward strand.
ATATATGGTAACCTGTTATTCCTTTTGTTTTAAAATAGTATTTTATTCTCCAGTATTTATTTAAATCTTTTTGTGATTTTATATTACTTATAAATATTATTACTCTCATTATGTAAGTAAGTCACTTTTCAGAGTGAATCGTTTTTGCTCTTCCTTGCTCCTAATGGCAGAAATTAACATCTATGCTCCTGATACTATCACAGAATCCTTATAATTCTTAAGATTTTTTTTTATTTTAAACTAGATTGATGTCATATTTACATTTCTTACACAAGCAATTATCATTTCCTTTTCCTTGATCTTCTCTGGAATGCTCTGAAGCTTATCTTTAGTTCAATTTATTACCACTTGACTTAGGGATTTCTGAAAGTGGTGGAGAGTAAGGAATGGAGTATGGAAAATAAGTTTCTAGAACAAATTTGAGTCCATGTCCCACAGACTCTGCTAGGTTCCAGGAAGCACCCAGAGCAGAATCCATTGATAGCCATGCCCATGGCTTTTCCACTTTGGTTTATCTGGATGGTGCATCCCTTCAGGCCAGAGAGTCGCAGACATGATGATAACTTGCTGAACTCGGCTCCCTCCCTGCCATGCATCTCTCCTTGCTTCCTGCCCCATCTCTCCTCCTCAACTGTTTGTTTGCATCTCACTTGCCTTTGTTGGATAACCACTGCCCTGATATGGCAAGATTGGAATTGGTTACCTCCATTCGTACTCAGATGACATCCTGTGCTATTCATGATGCCTCCTTACCTCTCCCTGCTGCCACCGCAGGCAAGGCGCATCCTAACTCAGAACCTGTCAGGGCCCTCAGGACACAACGCCAGAGAACTTTCCAGAGCAAGCAAGAGAATTCAGTGCCCTGCCAAGGGCTTGGGTGTTGAGATTAATTTTCTTTCCAAGGCCATGCCTGTTTAGTCAAGGCCTATTAAATGCACGCAATTTATTATTCTCTAAAAGTGAAATTTTAGCCCTTCTGTGGCATTCCATTATGGTGAAGATTACTTTTATTTTTTTTTAAGATTTTATTTATTTATTTGACAGGCAGAGATCACAAGTAGTCAGAGAGACAGGCAGAGAGAGAGGAGGAAGCGGGCCCCATGCAGAGCAAAGAGCTCAATGCGGGGCTCAATCCCAGGACCCTGGGATCATGACCTGAGCCGAAGGCAGAGGCTTTAACCCACTGAGCCACCCAGGCGCCCCTGAAGATTACTTTTAAAGTAATTCTAGGTCACTGTGTCTTCAAATGCAGAAATTCTATAATTTCTCAAGAAGCTTTTCTTTAGTAAAAGGTGAAAGATTTATACGATCTGAAGAGAAACCAGAGTATCTCTCAAGAAGCTTTTCTTAATGCATACATTTTATAAGATTGAAAGTGAACAAGAAACTTTGAAAGGATATATAGCAAAAGAAGAAGTGTCATTTTAATTTGTTTATATTAGCATATGTTTCTTTTTTTTAAAGATTTTATTTATTTATTTGATAGACAGAGATCACAAGTAGGCAGAGAGGCAGAAAGAGAGGGGAGGAAGCAGGCTGTCCACAGAGCGGAGAGTCCGATGCGGGGCTCGATCCCACAATCCTGGGATCATGACCCGAGCAGAAGGCAGTGGCTTTAACCCACTGAGCCACCCAGGCGCCCCTAGCATACATTTCTTATTTTAAGTAGAAATAAGAAACACAAATGCTAAATGGAAATTAAATAGGCTTTTTAATGTTTTATGTCAAGATTTTGTGTTGTGAGTTATAACATTATAATTAGTGTTCTAAGATTTTGCTCAATGAGTTTTTTTGAGAAATATGGCTGTACGTTTATTGAAAAAGGTGTTCTTTTTAAATTTGGGGATGTTAGTCATATTGGTTATTATTATTTTAGTGTGTTTATCTTTTTATCAAATTATTTTTATCAGAAGAAAAGTCAAGTGATGAAACAAGTGTTCCAAAAAAGAAAAAAATAAGGATACCTGTGTTGTTCAAGTTCATACAGAGAGAACTTGGGGTTTAACTCCATTGTACTTCCCACTCTGCCTTTAATCCAGCATGATGATGTGATTTTGCTAACCCTTTTGCACCCATTTGTACTGAAGGTTAGCCTGGGAATTTGCCTCAGATGAATTTGGCAATTCATTTGGCAGAAGAAATAATAAATGTTTAGGTTCATAGACAGTCTATTCTAAATGGATTATTACTATAATGATATTCACTGTACTTTTCCTTATATCTATTACTTCTTAGTGAATTCCACCTTACACCAAAAATAATATATTTTCCCTTCCTTGACTATCCATAGTCTTCTCCTCCGTCAGCAAAACAGATAAATTCTGTTTTCAAGCAAGAACAAGACATCAATCTAATTCACTCTGTGACCTTCAAGGTCCCCTTGGATCTACAGGATTTGCTGTTTCTAAGCAACCTCGTCTCGACTTTCTCATCACTGGCACAATAGCTCTGGAATATTGGGTAAAAAGTCAGAGCACAGAGAAATGTCCCCAGAAAGGAAAAGAATCACTGACAGACTGTGAATGTGCCAATTTACCAATTATCTTCTCCATGCACAGCACCTGAGATTCTTTTCCTCTCCAGGCTTTTGTACAACTGAGCAGACATCTAATAAGTCGGTCCTGGGCCAGCTGGGTGAGCGGCGCAATGCTTGTGAGGCTGTTCTTAGCCACATTTAAACTGTTTATCTGTCCATATAAAACCCCAGAAAATAGGGGTTTCTTCCACGTTATGCCCCTTCAGCAAGTATGTGGTTTGAAAACAAACGCTTTCATTGTATGATTTATTTTAAACCGGTGGCTAACTGTATTGGCGGGACATCTCATTCTGGTGCCATTGATTTACTAGAATACGCAGAAAGCATGTGCGTCCGCCCTCTACCGGTACATACACATATAAACCCACACATTTTCCTAGGTTAGCAAACAGGTCTTTCTGTGACGCTTTCCCCAAGCTAAATACCAACAAGTACCATGCATATTGTGACAGTAGCGGATTTTCTATTTTAGCTCCTCATTTGGCCTACTTTGCCCAATTAAGAGTAGCTCTATATTTCTGAAAAATAAAGGAGGGTAGCATTTCCACAAGTTCTATCTTCATTAAGGAGCGTTTTATTACAACTGGATTTGTGCTTTTGAAGTCATTTAACCTTTCTTTAAAAAAAAAAATATAATTCTCTTTTTATTACACTGCTCCTATGAGACACAAATTAAATAAAATATATGATAGGGTGTAAAAGTCTTCAGAAATGTGAGGTAATATTCACATTACTAGGGTTTAGTTACCACCGAGCCCTCGGCCCTCTGAATAATTCAGTAGAAAATTAGTGCCTCAGGATGTGCTTTTCATTATTAGCTATATGTTAATATCAGTTGATTTGTCTTTCAATTATACCTTAATTTCTTTTTATTTTTTTAAGATTTTACTTATTTATTTCAGAGAGAGAGAGAGTGAGAGAGCATGAGAGGGGAGAAGGTCAGAGGGAAAAGCAGACTCCCCATGGAGCTGGGAGCCCAATGCGGGACTCCATCCCAGGACTCCGGGATCATGACCTGAGCTGAAGGCAGTTACTTAACCAACTGAGCCACCCAGGAGCCCTATATCTTAATTTCTTGACAAAGGAAATCCTGTCTTACTTTTTTCCTAATCACAAAAAAAAAGAATCAGCCCATCTGTTGTAGATACACAGTATATCTTTATCTATCAGAATAAGAGAGAAAGAGAGAATAAAAGGGAATAAGAAAGAGAATAAGAGAGACTTTTATTGCAAAACAATATTTTGGGCGCTAGGGAGATAGAGACTGTGATCATGACTTTCACATTTTAGCACAAGAGACAGAAAATTGAAATTTAAATGAATATGATAAATGCAAACACTGATGCATACTATGGAGAACATGATAAATAGTAAGAGGAATGCAAATGAATGACAGAGTTTTCACAGGTAGAACGGTCCAGGAAGGTTTCTCCGAGCAAGAGGCTTTGAGACCTGATTTATCAGGTAGAAGGCTGAAGAGATAGCAAAAGCAAAAAACCTGGGAATGAAAATGTTTGACATATTTTAATAAGAAAAATAAAAACTTATGGAAAGTTCCTGTTTAACTCATGGCTTTGGGGGCTTCTTGGTCTCTGTGCTGCCCTTCCTTTGATGGATGACTGAGTGCATAATTCTCATGGTTTGTGTGCACTACTTAGGTTAATTACATCTGTCAGGGTCCACGGAGAGAAACAGAGCCCGTGGCATTTAGTTAAACAGAAGGGATTTGAGGCAGGGAGCTCGTTAGAAGGGGCCTGGCAGTGCATCAGGAGATGCAGAAGCAAGTATAAAGCTTCTCCTCTGACTTCTCCCCCCGTGCTCACTCATGAACTCTGCTGGACGTCTCTCTAGGCCCATGCCGAGGGAGACACACAAACAATCAAGACCTAGGACTTGTGTTCAAGGATCTCAGGGCCTAGTCTGAGAATAATATGTGAGCTAGTGATCAACAGGCAATACCTGTTTCTATGAGTATTCAGAGGGAGAAAAGATCAACTCCACCCAGAGGCTCACAAAGAGCCTCAAGAAGGTGGTGTTGTTTAAGCAGATCCTTGAACTTTTCTTGATATCATTAAGAAGTCTCGGGAGCTACAGCAGGGACAAAGATGCGGACTCAGGGAGTGAGGCGGTACCATGAATGGTTAGCATGTTTTGTTGGGCGAGAGCAGTATGTGAACAGGAACAGTGACAAATAGATATGGAGAGGTAGTAAGGGGCAGCCAAATTTTGGAGACCCTTTGCATACCGAGCTTCAGAATAGAAACTCCAGGCACTGCGACTTGGGTTGGCAGACTGTGGCCCACAGGCCAAGTCTGGACTGACCCTGTTTATGTTAGACAAGTGGATTCTGTAGATGGAGAAAGGGTGTGTTCTATAGATGAGCATTTGCAATCTGGCGATAGAGAACACTATCCTCAATTAACTGAAATATTTTCTTTCCTGAGAAAAGAATTCATTCTCCTCTTTAATAGATCTGTATCAACAAAAAAGTACTCTTATTATTATATGTTGAATTTTTTGCCAGTAATAATTTTGGGGGTAAAAAAGGAAAAGAAAGCCAGAGATACTTGAGTGGAGACATGAGAAACATGGTGGGCGACGCAGTAGGGCAGGCAGGGGAGGGCCTGGGACATCAAAGGGCTCCACGCTCCTCCTCATGGCACACCACTCACGAGGCTGATGTTGTGAGAATTAAACAGAACCAGGCACAGGTAGAATATCAATAAATGGGATTCTATTTTTTTCCACTTTCTTTCAATAAGTGGTTGGGGGTCAATTGATTAGAACAACCAATCTCAAATATTTTCTAAGTAAATAAAGCTGACCATCTGATTCCCTTCATTTAAAAAAATTACTTATTAGTTTCCTTGTTTTTTTTTAGATTCCTGTAGAGTAGTTCAAATTTCTTTTCCATTTAAAACTCCACTTTTTGTCCATTTTGAATCACCAAATTTCTTGTCGCTATGCTTGCTTGTTGACCAGCTTACTGAACTCAGTTGAAGGGTATCATGTACAATTCAGTTGAGTTCTGGGTCTGTGGATGGCTTCTCATCCCTTTTTCCTAGTTTGGATACTTCCAATTGGTATTTGGGGGTATAAACGGAGCAATAGGATTCTGAAAGTAGGCTTGGGATTATTAAATTTTGATATCTGGAAACGTTTTATCACAAGAGGAAAATCCTAGTTTTCAACAATGAGAATAAATATAATACATACGGGAGTCCTAAGTGAGAAGAGCCATAGCATAATGTAAATTAAAATGCAACATGAGGGACGCCTGGGTGACTCAGTTGGTTAAGCAGCTGCCTTCGGCTCCGGTCATGATCCCAGCATCCTGGGATTGAGTCCCACATCGGGCTCCTTGCTCAGCAGGGAGCCTGCTTCTCCCTCTGCCTCTGCCTGCCATTCTGTCTGCCTGTTCTCGCTCTCTCTCTCTCTCTCTAACAAATAAATAAATAAAATCTTTTAAAAAAATAAAAAATAAATAAAATGCAACATGAAATGTTGTTCATGAAGGACTGTCTGTGAAGGACAAACCATGGGTATGCCACACCTGTGAGACATTGCCCAGGGTTGAGATTTAGGAAAGACTGTCAGAAAGAGCTAGAAATGGATAAGTGATCTGCAAAAATCTTTATTGCACACAAAAATTTCCTGAGTTGTGTTTCCAAATGCAGATAACCTGAAGGATTACCAGCATCCTCACATATGAGGATGGTATTTGCTTTCTAGTGTCAGGCTCAACAGTTGTGATTGATCAATTGATTTTTTGTTTTTTGTTTGTTTGTTTTTTATTTGAGAGAGAGAGAGAGAACATGCTCACAAGCTGGGGGCAAGGGGGCATAGGCAGAGGGAGAAGCTGACCCCCTGCTGAGCAAGGAGCCCAATGTGGGACTGGATCCCAGGACCCTGGGATCATGACCTGAGCTGAAGGCAGATGTTTAACTGATTGAGCCACCCAGGCACGCCAGTTGTGTTTTTTTTTTTAAATGACCTTCATGCCAGTGTGATAGTATGTGCACTTTGAAAAATGTCAGCAGAGTGGGAAATAAGCACATTCTATGTGGAAGACATCAAAACAGGACCAGGAAAGAAAAAAATACTATTATCTTGAACATCTGCAGGAAAATTGAAAAGTTTAGCAGATGTTTCCAGAGACATTGTAGCAAATACCACAAAGGCCATCTGAAGGAGACATAAGAAGCATCTCTATCAGTACCCTGCACATCAGCATCCAGTTACCAACGGCTCCCCCACTGTGATTTAAAGTAGCCTCTACTGTTGGACAGAACAGAAGTCTGGAAACAAGTCTGGGTCATACTTCTTTCACACATTCAAACTGAGTGTTTCCACAAAGAACCACATCTTTTTTTAAAATATTTTATTTATTTATTTGACAGGCAGAGATCAGAAGTAGGCAGAGAGGCAGGCAGAGAGAGAGGAAGGGAAGCAGGCTCCCTTCCAAGTGGAAAGCCCGATGTGGGGCTTGATCTCAGGACCCTGGGATCTGACCTGAGCTGAAAGGCAGGGGCTTTAACCCACTGAGCCACCCAGGTGCCCCAAAGAGCCACATCTTCTGGAGTCCCCAGTGTGATGGGGATTTAAATGTTGCTGATGGTTTTGTTTGGAGGAGGTCACAGTCTGTGTTTCAGAAGCTAGCATTGGGCATGGGCAAGGGTGTGCGAGATCCGGGCTGTAGGCTGGTGTTTTCTGTGCTCTGCTAAGTGTTCATTCTGCTCACTGAAGCAGACTCAATCCCGCCAGGAGATAACACGATGCTTCCATCTGTTATCTTTCTCACCTCCTATTTTCAGGAAAAGCACACGGCATGAGCTCTATAAAGCACCAGAACCTCAATCAGTGTACTAATCAGTGTCAGAAAATTAATATTAAATTGATGAAATAAGTCCATTGCTTTTTCTCTTCAGTTGTTCCAGCTGTGAATTATGAATTTAAAATTCACTTTTTTTCCAGTAAACCCAACCCCCAGTAAAATTTACCACCAGTTGTTCCTGTTCCCTAAGTTTATCTTGTTCTTTGGATTCTCCAGTACCAGCTCCATCAGGCTGTGATTATTCACCTTTCAGAATTCACTCAATAGCCCAAAACCTGGTTTTCTCATTGAGTGAATGATATTTGAGTATCTGTACTATGTTAAGATGCCAAGTGAGGTACAAACAGTGAAAGAAATGTACGACCCAGCAATTGCCCTAGTAGATATTTACAAGGGGATACAGAAATACTGATTTGAAAGGGCACATGCATCCTGATGTTTACAGCAGCATTATCTACACAACCAAACTGTGGAAAAAGCTCAAATGCTCATCAACTGATAAGGAAGATGTTAACTAACTAGAATTGGAATAAAACATTGAATTTAAAAAGAAAACATAATGGTCCCCTTTAATGTATTTATATTCTAGATCAGAAAGAAATTTATATGTAAATAAAGTAGTGAGATATTTTAAAAACTAGTGTTTATTGGATATTAAAATACTGCAAGGGACTGGCAAAGGCTACCTTTTTTTTTAAGCTGAGAAGCCTCTATGCTTAAGTGGATACATTAATGGATGTAACTGGATGTCATATAATGTCACTGTTGCACAGTTAGAAGGCTGATCTGAGAGAGGATGGGTATTCTACAATTGAGAAGTTGTGGAGTGCAGTGTGAGACTTGGTCCCTTCCCCAGACTTCTGCTCTGGCTGTGGATGAGCAAACACTGGGAGCAGCCCCTTGTTGGTTAGTGAGCACAGCCTGGAGACCCTGCTCCTCTGTCCAGAAAGGCCAGAGGAGAAGGCTTTCCCAAAACGTGGGATCTTATCCACAGATGAAAACACAGTTTTCTCTGACACCTCCTTTGTCCTGTCTTTTGCCTGCTTCTTCCCCTGGAGCAGGAAGGTCTGGATTGCCATTGTGGGTGGCCCTGGGAGCCTGCTTTACCTGCATCGGTGACAAGGAATAGAGGAAATGTGGCATCAACTCTGGAGACAAGGAGAAGGCAGGGTTTTTGCAGGATGGCCACAGTCCTGAAAGAGAGAGAATGAAACAATCCAGACAGGGACAAAGATGGATTTTGGGATCTCCCTGTCTCAAAGGTGTCGGTCATCCACCCAGTGCACTGGTGCAAATACACATGGGCTCCACAAAAGATTCCACAGCATTCAAGAGGAAGAATATTTTATTTTCAAGATAAAGGGGAGAAGGTCTTTAAGAACATTTATTAAAAAAAAACACACAAGATATGTATAAAAATTTTTGAGTTTCAAATGCAACTCAAAAAATTTGAGTTTCAAATGCAACTCAAGAAAGAATGAAATGTATAAAACATGACCGATGGTGAAATAAAGATAGGGACTGAGAAGAAAGTAAAACCAAAGAGACTAAAGACAGAAAATATAGGACTAAAGATGCAGAAAAGGAAGAATGCTTTATTAATCACAAATAACTATCAATACTTACTTAGAACTTGCTGGGAGCATTGTGATGGGTATTCTACAAATACTTCTGTATTTAATTACCAAACCTCCTAACCAAGACATTGATATTCCTTTCTTTATGGGCCAGTAAAGGGTGCAGCCCCAGGAAGAGAGCTAACCAGAGGGGCAGGATTCGGTCTGTCCAGTCCTGGTCAATCCAGGACTCTTCTCACTACCCTGTGGTGCTCTGTCACTTGTGTGTGACACCATCCAGAGTGCAGGTGGGTCCTGGGTGGGGGAGGGGATCAGGCAGTGACATCAGACGGCCAAATAGCTACTCAGTGTTGACACAAACATTGGGTAAAATGAGCATGTACAATAACAAAAACACTGTAGAAAGAATCAGAATAAGAAAAGACCTTTAGAATTTTGTAAAGCCCCTGTTTGCAGATCCAAGGTGTTCAAATCATGAAACACAGTGAAGGCAAGGGGACTAATCCTTGGAAAGCCCCTGGTATACTATGTTCATTCCAAGATAAAAGAGAATTTCTACCAGATAGTTAAACTAACAAAGGAAGAAAGCAAATATTAGTTACAATTCAGAAATATGCTCCATAGGAGAAAATAGAGGAAATTTTGTGAAGAGAGAACCTCAAATTCAGTCAAATTTTCATTCAGGTGTGTAACTCCTGACATTCTAACATCTACATGGACTCACACGTTCTCACTGGCAAAAATAGTCAAGGACACATGTCAGTTGCCTGATTGTTGAACAAAAATAAAGAATTTAAAAATAAGTAAATCATGATACAAATGTTTAGATGTGAGCATTAAAACCAGTAAAACAAAATGTAGTATAAATGTAACCCAGTAAAACTTTATTATAAATTTATAAATGCATACATATATAATACATATGTATGAGAGCAGGAGTATAAAATAATTCTTAAAGGAAATGTAAAATATAAATAATAGGAATAATAGTAATCTGTAACTAATAATATTAAAGTAATTTTCAATTCTCAAATTTTATTATCAAGGACAGCAGTGTGTGTGTGTGTGTGTGTGTGTGTGTCTTTGGGACTAGAAGGTAGAAATGTCACAAATTAGGGACAAAAAATGCAGTAGATGGTATTTTCTTGTTTGGAATTCCATCATATTTATTTCTATGAATCTTGTTGCTAGTTTTCTATAAACCTAGATTATCTGGATCTAATTCCTTATTTTAAGTCATCATATGTTCTTCCAATGTCTACTTTCCACACACATATGTTCCTGACCTTCACAGCTCTTATACGATAGAACAACTCTGAATTGCTATTTCAAATCATCATAGTCATGGTCAAATTAAGATTTGTAAAGCAGTATATAATAGAGTATGATAGAAATCTAGGATTGTTAGGTTTTTGAAAGAGATTAAATTTTCTTCAGATGTCTGTTTAAGGCAGAGAAGAAGGGTGAAAGCAAAGAGAGTGTTTAGAACTAGTTAAACAAAAGGAGGGGGTAAAATTCCATCCACAGTTTGAAGAACATTAAATTCTTACTATTCAACTTTCTTGATGGATTGAAACATTAAACTTAAAATGTTGCAACCATAATACTTGAAAGTAAATAGAATGCAGCCTTTATATAACTTTCAGATGGTGAAAGACTATCTAAGCAGAAATCAAAAAAGGAAAGAGGGATATATTTGAATACATAAAAATGCCAAGCTTCTAGATGTCAAAAACAAAGAACATTAAAAGGCAAACAACACACTAAAAAAAAAAAA
>ML108694.1:64812-115539 GCA_003697995.1 Taxidea taxus jeffersonii
AAGCAGACTTCCCCCAGAGCAGGACCTCAATGAAGGACTTGATCCCTTCGATTGTGACCCTGTGATCATGATCTGAGCCAAAGGCAGACACTTAGCCAACTGAGCCACCCAGGCATCTCTAGTCAACATTTCTTAAATGCTGATGTGCCACAGATGTTTCTGGTACTTTCCATGTGGCCTTTCCCTGCACTCAGGAAAGCTATAGGCAAGCAGACTCAGACATACAGCCAACAGGAGTGTTTGATAAATCTTAATAAGGAAGAGTGCAGTATTCTCTGTATAGAAATACATAAAGAAAATTACCAACTATACCTCGGGTCAAAGTAGCAGACAGGTAGAGGAAAGAGCCAAGTATAAATGAAAAGAGAAAGGGACAAATGGGACTATATTAGAATCAGGAACTTTCCTTCAACATAACAACCTTAATAGGGTCTAAGTGTAAGCAACAGAGTTGGGATATAATGTCTATAAAACAGTAAGCTGACAAAAGACTAAACACTGTAATATATAAAAAGCCCTAATAAGCCAGTAAGAAAAAGATAGAAAAATGCACAAAAGACATGAACCAACACCTCATAAATGTCACACATTGTAAAAGAGCCCAAATCACTCTGAGATAACAGTACAGACTTACCAGAATGGTTAAGCCTTAAAACAACTGGAATTATCAACTGTCGACAAAGCTAGAGAGTAGTCAGGAAAGACTGTCAGCCAATAGGATTAGCTTAGAAAACTGTGTGGCAGGGACCTAGCCCATCAGAACACATGCACGTCTGGCAATTGGATTCTCATTTTTAACCCAATTCATGTGTAAGAAGACATGCAGAAGGGCATGACACTCTTTGTCACAGCATGCTCTAGAAACAACCCACATGCCATCACCAGTGTGAAGAGGAAAGAAAGTTAGTTATGTCTCTCTTGTGGAACACAGTACTTCCATTGAAATGAGTGTGCGGAGACTACACTGCATGGTCCTAACTCTTGTATGCACGCATATCATGTAAGACGTTATAATAAATGAAAAAGTTAGTCACACTATGGTATAATTCTATTTGTAACACCTTAAAACAAGTAATTTTTTAAATTAAAAAAATTATTTATGATATTAGAAGGCAGGTTATCTTTAGGATGGAAGGAACAGTAGAGATTCATAGAAAACAGATAATATAGAGCTTCTGATACACAGGCAGTATTCTATTTCTTCATGTCAGTAGCATTTAAAATTAAATATAACTGTGATAACTCATCAGGCTATGAATTTATGATTTATAAAAGTCTGTCATATATAGTACTTCCATACAAAGTGTATTCTTGAAAGGCAAGTTGTATATTGTAACAATCCTTATAAACACATCTCTGAGCATGTATTTCATAATTTTTGTAAAATAAATAGCTCAAACTACACTTCTTAAGTCCAAGCAAAGAAACAATTTTAATATTTTTTAAAGATTTTATTTGTTTATTTAACAGACAGAGATCATACGTAGGCAGAGAGACAGGCAGAGAGAGAGAGAGGAGGAAGCAGGCTCCCCACTGAGCAGAGAACCCAATGCGGGGCTCAATCCCAGGACCCTGAGATCATGACCTGAGCCAAAGGCAGAGGCTTTAACCCACTGAGCCACTCAGGCGCCCCAAGAAATAATTTTAAAAGGCAAAGATTCAAAGAAATGTTTTGAAAACAAGGGAAGTATTAGTAAAAGAGTCAAATATTAGTAAAATATGCAATTGCAATTATGTTCAAATGCACATGTTCAACACAGCATGCCATCAGGGTGTATTACATAAAAATATGTAAAATATTTTGTAATATGTAACATATAAAAATATATCTCAAACAATTTTTCAGAGATACATCAGAATAAGAAAGAGCCTGACATTGAAGCTGGCCTGGTTTGCTCATGAAAATGATACAATAAAGTATCTGTGTTGCAGGGTGGTTTTGCTTGTTTCCTTCAACGTGTGACATAAAGTTCCAGTGATCAGGAGAAGCTGACGCTCTTCGTGGATCATGGCAGTCAGAGTATTTCATGTGGGCTCTCTGCTCTTCTGTTCTAGGGATGATTATTATCAAAACTGGAAGACTGAAAAGAATCAGACATCATAAACATTTTAATATATAAGTTTCAAAGGTGTATGTGAATGTTCTACTGTGTTTCTTCTGTGACCCCATAGGAAGTCCAACTTACTCTATTTGACCCATGTTACCCACCTTAATACTATTTTGTTTTGTTTTGTTTAGTGTTCATAAAAGAATAGAACATTTTAAAATACTTTTTCTATACTTATATGTAAATATATACTTATATAGAAATTTTATACTTTTTTCCAAGCAATCCAATATTTCTGCCACTTGAAGAAAGCAAAACTAATCAAAGAAAAGGCAGAAATGGCAGTTCAGCATCTTAAGGGAATGTGTTAAGTGTGTATGTGTTTATATGAGAGTATATGTGAACATATCCGTTCTTCCTTTCTGTGTCAGTTAATGTTTAGAAACAGACAACAATTTGGCTAAACATTTTCAAAAGCTTGTGGGAAAATAACGCATTTACAGTGTAGTATGAGATAACAATGTCCACCAAATTTTCTTTCATAAACTCTAAACCCTATTCTTTCATTAAAGGAAGTGTGTAATAGATTTAAAATACAAATTTGGTGTTAAACATTTCTTAAGGATATATAAAAAAGGAAGTATTTAAGTGTAAAGAACACATAAAATCAATGAAAGGAATTTAAGAATACTACATTCAATAATTAGGTGTCATATAGCTTGCTAACATTTTAAATCACTTAATTATCAGTGCTTGCATATATTTATAGTTGATGGTGAGGTTTTTATTATTTTAACATAATTATCTGCTTTCTTAATACTGTAAGATTATTATTTGATTAAAATAGAAACCACATGGGGCCACCTGAGTGGCTTGGTCATTAAGCATCTGCCTTTGGCTCAGGTCATGATCCCAGGGTCCTGGGATCAAGCCCCGAATTGGACTCTGCTTGGCTGGAAGCCTGCTTCTTCCTCTCCCACTCCCCCTGCTTCTTTTCCTTCTCTCGCTGTCTCCCTCTCTGTCAAATAAATAAATAAAATCTTAAATATATATATATATATATATATATATATATATATATATAGACCACATAGCTGAACAATGATGAATCTAGTATTCTGTAAATAGAAGGGTGACCATTTGAAAGTCCAAGTTAAGAATTATAATAATTAAAATATACAAGCTTGACTCTTATGTTAGAGACACATGTGGCATTTTGAACTCAGTTTACCTTTGGAAGATTGTTTTTTACTGTGCCCTCTCTAGGGTTTTCCACTGTAACAGGGCAAGCCTTTCTATGGACCACTCATGGAAGCTGTTATAATGTTCTCATTTAATTTAAAATACTTTTGTGGGTTCAGTGTAATATCATGTGTCTGTTGCTCATATAAAGCTATCACTCCAATACTGAGTTGAAGAATATTTAAAACTTTTTAAAGAAAATTTAGAATTTAAAGAGCACTTTTGCTACATGTATCTTCACTGAGGCTGAAAGCCTTACTAATCAAGTTACTAAATGTCAAATGTAAGCTTTTATTTTCAAAACTCACTACCCTGTTGACTTATATGATAAATGATACTGATTAGTTTCCGTTGGTGAAATGAAAACTGTTTAAGATATAAGGATTGGCTAAAATTATTCAAAGGCAGTCTACCTGCGCAGGAAACAGATTTAGGAACCAAGTGAATTATGGGTGCTTTGAACTTTCGGGTTGAGATAGACTGGATCGCACAGTCCTGTAGACCGTGAATCTTCTTTGTTTGATGCTGGTAAAAATGGTGAAAGCATTCTACCACCGAAATCTCCATGTTTCCCTTGGATGTATTTTTTAATGCAAGGTAATAGTTTGAACACCTAAAATAAAAAAGAGTTGGGGCTTCCTTGAATCTACAGATCATGTTCCTTAATCTTCTTTTGTGATTGCTTGTGAATACATTTTTACTTATCATCTATATAAATAGATACAGGTATATCTGCATATCTATGTACACATAGACATATAGCAAAATTGGGACTGAAACACGTAGAAGGAATAAGTATCGTCACAGACCCCAACCGTTTAATTACCTCTAGTTCTTTCTCAAAAGAACTCAACCATTGAACATGAAAACATGGTCTTAAGTCTATTGAAAAGACAAGGCACCTATCCAGACCAGCTAATGATCATGAAGCATGTGTCTCTAGCAGAATAATCTTGTGTTTTATAATCATAGAATCAGAGAGCGTTTCTACTGTAGACAATATTTTTGTTACTGTTTGATAGATTCTATGATTATCCTCATGACATAAATCTCGTTATGTGGACTTAAATCATTTTAGGGTGAATCGCCATTACTAAACATGTCAGGAAATTTAACAGCTAATTCAAAGGGCATGGGAATGCAAGACTGCTATTCTGTGCACTTGTAATATGCACCCACTAGCATGAGCAGAATTCAGGAGACATGACTTCTCAAAGGCAAATAAGACTGAGAGAAGGCAGACCTGCTTTACGGGCAAGGTATTTGGGTGCCTTTTTAATGTGACTCCTGGAATTCAACTTGATGAATCACATATGTTGCACACTGTTCGCAGTAGGTTGTGGGTTGTGTTTGCACAGGTCGGCAACAGAGTTTCCAGTGAAGAGTGATTCCAATAATTATGCCAGCATAGAGGATCCTCTTAGTCCTCTCCTTAAGAACACCCAAGCATATTCAAGACATGGTTGAATTTCTAATTTCTTGAACATAATTCTTCTGAATCCAACAGTAAAATCAGAAGCTAAGATAAATAAAGGGACAGGAGAAACAAGGAGCAGAAGTTATTATCTACTTGAAGAGAATGTTTCTTCAAAGGAAACGTATCTCCTAGGTGCTTGCCTTTTCAAAAGACCTGTGAAGGTTGTTCTCATAGTGGCTACCACTGGGCTGTTTCCTCAGAGTCCACCTGAGAGTACTGATCTCTTACCAGGTTGTGTAATTCAGTAGAATATGAAGTGACAAGAACGTATTAAATGAGTATATATTGTTTGCCAAACCTTGTAAATGATGACATGCTTTTTTTTTTCTTTTTTTAAAAAGATTTGATTTATTTATTTGAGAGAGAAAGAGAGGAGGCAGGGAAAGTGGAAAAGGCAGAGGGAGAAGCAAACTCCCCGCTGAGCAGGGAGCCTGATGCCGGGCTTGATCCCAGGACCCTGGGATCATGACCTAAGCCAAAGGCAGATGCTTCACTGACTCAGCCACCTAGGCACCCTACATGTTTTTTTTTTTTTTCCATAAAATTCTTGCCTTTTCCATAAAATTCTTGCTTATTCTAAGGAATTGTGTCCCTCTGGGATTTTCTTGCTTATTTGTATGCCCTTCCAATGCCTGGCTGCATCTAACATAGAGATTTTTGATGAGAGAAAAATTAAAAAATATCATGCATGTCCTTATGTTGTTTCTTATAATGAATGCATATATAATTTTCCCACTCTGGTTTAAATGTTACTTATCTTTATGAAAAATTATATTAAATATTTTAACAGTATCATTCTAAACAAAACACAACATCCTTTAATGTTATGTGTTGCTCGTGTTAAAAATTCTCAGGATTCAGAGACCCCCATGTACGTGGGAGATAATCTCAGAAATTATATCTGAGAATTCATTCTTTTCACCTTTAAACCAGAATTTTCTGAAAAACTCATTAATGGTAGCATAAGAAAAATAGTTTTTCTGGGGCACCTGGATGATCCTCGGACTCTTGATTTCAGCTCAGGTCATGATCTCAAGTTTGGGAGATTGAGTCCTGCATGGAGCTCCTTGATCACTGGGGAGTCTTCTGGAGATTGTCTCTCTCCCTCCCGCCTCGTCCCTTCCCTTGCTCATGTTATCTTGCGTGTGCTCTCTCTCTCTCTCTCTAAAATGAATAAACAAATATTTAACAAAAAAGGAAAGTAGTTTTTCTTAAGGTAAGTTGCTAGTCTTTATAGCGTGAGACATGTCAGTCCTAACGAGTTATTCAGGATAGCTACGGTTCTCCCAAATTTCCAGAGACTTATTGAAGACTTCACCCAGAGGGTTGATTTTATTCTCACTAGTACAATTTATGTATTTGTAATAGTAAAAGTAGTTCAGGGTATGGTAACTACATAGTGAAATAGGACTATATAAATAAGTAAATACCTTTCGTCACATCTACCTTCACTTCTAGATCCAGTCTCCTGAGTCGTGGGCATTTTGGTATTTGCATTTCTAATTCTTCTGATTCTAAATAGCACACTTGCTTCCTTTTATTTCTTCAGTTCTCACCATGTATTTATTAATAACCGACTATTAAAGATGAGCAATGCTATTAGCACCTCTCCCTCCCTCTGGGTTTTGTTTACCATGTTATATTTAGTTTTAGCTATTGTTCCTATAACTTTAAATTATATGACTAAGTCCCCATTGCTCATCCCAACAACTTTAGATTGTCCAGGTGAGGATTTTAAACTATATAACTCATTACCAAAACTAAAACCACATAGGTGTGGGCATTTAGCAGCTCCACAGAAACAGCGGAGTAAATGTGATCAGCTGGGACACTCTCCTAGAAGAGCTCAGATTCAATTTTTGCTAATTCTGGGTAAGTTATTTCCAACAACAGGAGCCAAGGTTCCCTTAGTATATTTCCCTAAGCATGGGAAGGAGGAAGGGATTGCAAAAAAAATCCCGAGATTGGAAATGCCTTCACAAGATCTGAATAGACCTGTACTTTGGGAAAAGCTGCCACAGATTTGCTAGTTGAACCAGACTGAAGTAGCTTAGCTCTATGGAGACTTTAGCTCTCAGATTCCTTTGAAAAAATGTCTGGGGTGAGCCCTTAACTGCTGCATTCAAACATACATACTTTGAAGAGCTTTGGATTTTTATCAGTTCCAAGAGAAATCCAGGATTACAGAGGAAGTAAAATAGAAATTGGGAAGGTGTATGTGTGTGTCTGTGTGGGTGAGTGAGAGAGAGAGAGGTAGGGGGAGGGAGGGAGAGCATAAAACAGAAAGAGGGACAGAAACAGGGAGCAAGGGAAAGAGTCTGAGAAGAGTATTCTGTTGTATTCTGTGAAAACAGCAGCAGCAACAACAAAACTAGTCATCTGGATTTAATGGCATAATTTTGATACTGATTTGATATTTTTATGGTTCTGAATCCACGTTTTAGCAAGTAAATAGAATATTAGAAAGTTATCCCTACCAGGAGCTCTCTGTTTTAGGAAGAGATTAATAACTTTTAGACTACTGAGTGCCCATGAGAGATTATGAACTGGGCAGAGCCCCTCAGATGTATGTGAGCTCCATATTATTGGTCAGTGATTATCTTTAATTATTGCAACTTCAATAATTTAATATATTTTAGTACTATAGCTATGCTTAACATCACTTAACATAAGTCAATCAAAATTAAGTATCATACAGTACAGTTTAATATCATTGCCTTTTTAGCATGGCACCACTGTGCATTTCTGCTGAGATTAGAAATTACTGATTTTATCTGAAAGTACATGATATGTTTCAAGGTTCTAGCATTTGAGAAGAAATAAAGTAACATTGTAGTGATTCCTTAGAATGTGAAGTCAGATATTAAAATAGACGTTATTTCCCTTTAGAATTACTATTATAGGGGCACCTGGGTGGCTCAGTCGTTAAGCATCTGCCTTCAGCTCAGGTCATGATCCCAGGATCCTGGGATCGAGCCCCACATCAGGTTCCCTGCTCGGGGATAGGCCTGCTTCTTCCTTTCTGACTCCCCTAGCTTGTGTTCCCTCTCTCACTGTGTCTCTCTCCATCAAACAAATAACATCTTTTAAAAAATAGAATTACTATTATATTTGGCCTGAGCATTGTAGAGACTTAAAGCAGTATTTCTCAAGCTGTGTTCTAAGGGAGTATAAGAGTTCAAGATATAAATGGATGATTCTAGAAAATGTGCAAATAAACCCCTTTCTTGGACAGTCATTATGCAGAGTAGCACATAAGTCTCTGAAAAGACCTGCAGTAGAGTAGATTAGGTTTTTGAAAATTTACTTAATACCGTGCATCACAAACGTAACTGTGCGGAGTGCATATTTGTTTTTTTCAGCATACCTGTTATAAATTATAACTTATAACTTAGTACAGGGGTTAACAAATCACATCCTATTCACCATTTGTTTTTGTAAATAAAGTTTTATTGCAATATAGTCATGCCCACTTCTTGTTTTTATGTTAACAGTGGCAGAGTTGAAAAGCTGACTCAGATACTTTATGTCCTGCAAAACCTAAACATATTTATTATCTTATTCTTAACAGAAAAATGTTTACCTGTCATGATAGTAGAACAGTACATCTCTGAACATCATATTGGGAAACTGGACTTAGAGAAATATATTGCTATTTTAAATAGCATCTTCTTATGGATAACTACAAGTTAAATGTATATACATGCATGATATAGAATTAATTTTAACTATATAAAATTTGCAGTGATGGGGCTTTGATTGTTATTCAATTAAAGCATCACTTTTTAAAGTTTTTATTTTAATATAATTAAGTTACGTGAAATTTTGAAACATGATATTGGAAGAAAAATAATGTAAATGTTATTATGAATCTTGTCTAAAGACAGATAAAAATAATACTTGGTAGCCTCACATTTTTTCTGATTTAATTATATCTAGGGAAGATTCAAACTTTATTGATATCTTTCTTCCTTGTTTTCTTATTAGGAGAAATTCCTGATAGAACGTTCTAAGTGCATAATTACTCTGTCTTTTCATTTTGACCTTGAGGACACATTGCTCCCTCTTCGGATTTAAAATTAGTCTAATATGTTAAGTTACAGACCTTGAAACCTGAGTTTAAGTACTAGCTCAGATATTACCTAGCTGTCCAGACTATAATATCCAGTACCTGAGTGTCAGTTTTTCATGAGGCATTAATAATAAAGCTGAACTAAACTGTCCGAATTTTTTTCCAGGAAGAACTGAACCCCATCATTGTTACCCCGCCCATCCAAGCTGTTGACCAGGACCGGAATATCCAGCCACCATCAGATAGGCCAGGCATCCTCTACTCCATCCTTGTTGGTTTGTATCTACTCACATTTTACACTCTCAGTTATTACTCTTGAACCATGTAGAAAAAGCGGTCTCACATCAAAGGGAACACGTTTAATAAGAAAGTTGATCTCCTTGGAAATTACTATTTTTACATAAAAATAAATTTAAAAATAACAACTTTTCTTTTAGAATTAGTTTTAGTGAAATGTGTAGAAGAAAACATGGAATTTTTTTAAATTGAAGAAATGAAGCCACTTTTAAAAATGAATAGTAACCTACATATTGGTAGTTTTCTCTGTGTTACCTCATAAATAATTCTCTAAGAAAGATTTGAAAAAAAAAATCAATTGAAAATATACACTGTTTTCTCTACTAGTATTTTACCATTGGTTGAATGTAATTATGTAATTCTGAAAATACATGACTGAATTAAATAAGGGGTTTTGGACCATATGGGAGAAGGATCATGATTACTCAAGGCTACACAATATATTACACCCTTGGCTAATTTTTCCTTGAAAAATTTCACAGGAGCTATTCTAGTTCATCATTGTGCATATACTGGTAATTGTACCAAAGCAAAAATGATGAGAATTTGATTATGCTACTCTTCTCAAATCGCTTTTGCTAAAATATGGGTTTTGCTGTTTATAGTTTATAAACTATGGTTTATAGTCGCTAGAGAGAGAGATGTGTGAGAGAGAGATCATAAATCTCTTCATGAAGAAGAGGCTGCTTTTGAAGTATGCTTCAGAATGGCTATTCAGTGGAAATCTGCATTGCCCTCAACCCCTTTCTAACCCTGAGCCTTCAGCCTGTGTGTGTGCACACATACATAGTAATACAACAGCCTACAGACATTAGACAGACTTCCAAATATGCTGTTATATCCCACTTAGAAATGTTGTCTGTAAAGAAGGTTGTCTCTGGAACTACACATTTGTCATAAGCCAGTTGCAGATATTAGACTATTATATTTTTAAAAAGACTTTATGAACATAAGCATCCATCTTTTAAGTCTGTAAGGGCCTTAGCATAGATAAAAAGAAATAGCCATTTTTCTTCTTGTTAACAGGAAGGGTTGACACCATGTTGGTCATTGTGCTGGGTACTATAGATGCAAAGATGAGAGATAAATGTTCTAGGTTAGGGAGGGGTGGAGTCTATGGCTAGAAACATGTCCAAAGATAAATTAAAACACCTAGTTCTAAGCACTAGAAATAAACTATGAACCACATGTTACATGGGATCATGGAAAGAAAATGCAAAGTATTTCTGAGAAAATTGCTTAGAGTTATTTCAGCAGAACGATCGGGTTTTAGGAGAAAATTACCTAGGTTGATATAGCTTGTACTAAGTCCAAAAGATGAAATTTAAAGACATTCTTGGAGAAGCAGATTACCCAGAGTGGGCTGAAGTCCCTTGGTATTCATGAGTTTCTCTCACTTTCAGAAATTGCATTTATTCTTTCTTTCAATAAATAATCATCTACTCTGTGGAGGAAGACAGTTTCCTCACTTCACGCAGCTGGTGTTCTGGTAGCAGAAACAGGCAACAAACAACAAGCATAATAAATACATAAGTGTATTTATTATACAAGATAGAGATGGTCTGTGCTGTGGGGAAAATAGAGCTAGATAAGTGGGAGAAGAAGTACAGAAGGGGTGTTGCAGTATAAATTGTAGCATTAAATGGGATGAACAGGGCATACCTCATTGAAAAAGTGAGGTCTGATGGGCACCCGGGTGGCTCAGTCAGTTTTGTGGCTGCTTTCAGCTTGGGTCATGATCCTGGGTCCATGGTACTGGGATGGAGGCCCCCATTGCCTCCCTGCTCAGCGGAGAGCCTGCTTCTCCATCTTCCTTTACTGTTGCCCCTGCTTGTGCCCTCTCTCTTACACACATGCTCTCTCTCTCTGTCAGATAAATAAATAGAATCTTAAAAAAAAAAAAAAGTGAGTTTTGAGTAAAGTCGCATGGACATTAGAGAAGTTGATACCTGGGAGATAGTTTCTGGGCAGAGATAAAAGCTGGAGCTTGCCTGTTGGTTTTCAGAAGCATCAAGGAGGTCGGTAGCATTGGAAAGGGAAGTAGAAAGGAGATGTGAGGGTGACTGGATGGCACAGTTGATTAAGGATCCAACTCTTGAGTTCAGTCCAGGTCATGATCTCAGGCTCTTGAGATCCTCAAGTTGGATTGAGCCTCAAGTTGGGCTCCAAGCTCAACACAGAGTACTTAAGATTCTCTCTTTCTCTCCCCTTCTGCCCTGCCCCGACACTTTCTCCTTCTTTCCCTCCCTGAAAAAATAAATAAATCTTAAAAAAAATGAAAGAAAAAGGATGTGAAAAATAAGAGGGGGCCAGGAAATACAGAATCTTCTATACTATCAATCTACTTTGTCATTTACTTTAAGTGAAATGAGAAGCGAATATATTAATGAGAGCAGAATAATGAATTGCTTTTCTATACCATCAGCCACCAACTGTAGTATGATGAATAGTCCTAAATAATAGACATACCATTAGTACTAACTTTGCTTTCACACCCAAGTTTTAAAAAAATGATATGATTTCATATATTTATATTTCTAGAAAGCAAGATGTTGTGTGGGTAGTTTCAACTATGTTCAGATCCTGACTTTAAAACTTACTACTCATAATTATATGATTATGCTGGGTAAGTTACTAATCTCTCTACCTCAGTTTACTCCTCTTTAAAATGGAGTTGATGAAAACAGACCTTCCATAAAAGGGTTTTGAGGATTTGATTTCATACAGGTAAATAGTTTATAGTGCCTAGAAAAAAGTTAGTTCTCAGTAAATGTTAGTTGATATTGTCATTACCATTAGGGAGAAAAATCATGTTTCCTAAGTTAAATAAGACTGGTAAGAATAGAAGCACACACACACAAAAATCAAACATACAAAATGAGATTTCCATGGCTCTGATTTTACTTACTTTTCCAGAAGTCTTAATTTTCCTTACATCCACCCACACAATTCTGAATGTATATGTTCCTCAGAGCTAGTTTTCACAATCTCCAGGTGGAGAGTTCTCTTCTCTCACACATTCTTGGTGGTCTTCTTACTGAATGTAAGGATCTGGATCCTGAGGTGTGTGAAAAAGTCCTCTAAGGATTGTTCCCAACCTCTTCACTGGTCCTACTGTAACTATCATCAGTTCTGGAATTTTTTCTTCTATTATTGATTCCCCCAGAAACCTGACCCTATGTCACCTCAATCCATTGTTTCCTATGATGTGTCCACTGGATTTCCTCAAGAAAAATGATACCATTATATCTGGGGGGGGGGGTGAGATTAGCAGAGATAAATGAGTGAAAGATATGAAAACTATAAGCAAAGTCAAACATTCATAATTGGAAAAAAAAGCCTCAAAATTGACTACTGCCTTAAAATGGAAATTGTTTCATCCCAAAATGGGGAACAGCAGTTGATGGGAATTAGTAAAACTCTGATAGTCCAACCAATGCTCCTTTCATATTTTACTATTAGGAAGATGAAATTTAGGTTTAAATTGGAGCACATACTAAAGGGCAAAAAAGTGACAGTAAAATCTCAACTCATAAGTACAAAATAGAAACTTCTGGTAAACTAAAATTTTCAATGAAACTGACATAAATTTAGATGAACTGAATTATTTTCGTTTGGGTACTTATGATTTCACAAACAATGAGTTAGATATTTAATGAAGCCCTTTAACTTTGTTATAGTCAATATAATAAAATCATAGTACATGTAAGATTAGATTAAAGTTTTAATAATTTAAGGACCCATCCCAGGTGAAGTAATTGAAAATAGACAAGTAAAGACTCCTGAAAATTCGCCCTTCTATAAAAGCAATGAAAAATTGGTTTTAAAAAAAAAGGAAAATCATAATTTTGGGTCATTAATTCCTGAATTAACCAAGGCTTAAAAACAAACCAGGGAATATTTGTTCAAGAAAAACGGATGACTCTTTGTAATAACTTTTTTTTTTTTAACTCAGTGGGATTTTTCACTTGCCTGATTCCCATTGCCTGCTCTTTAGTTCAGCAGTAGCACTAAAAAATAACAACCTGTACCCCCAAAGCAGCTTGGCGGTCATTGGAAGAAGCAGAACAAAACTTGAAGCCTTTGAACACCTCATTTCTAAGAATCGTCATGTGACCTGGCTGGTGGTTCCCTGGAAGAACCCACATAAAAACCTGACTCAGATTTCACCCAGCACAAAAAACCTTATTTGGGAACTGCAGGGGGAAGATGGGAGAGGAGTTTGTCAAAATCAGTTACAGGCAAGTGTTTTTACTTTGTTGCTGCCTGAAGTGATAGATAACAATTGGGACAAGCAATAAGCTAAATAAACAGTAAACTTTTTTTAAAAAAAAGCAGAAATGATATCCATAGGGTCTGTAAAAAGTTTTGACATATTTCTAGGAATCTTAGGACAACAATAAGAACAGTGTTGTGCGAATTCTTAGAAAACATCTGAAAATGCCTTGGGTTTTCAGCTCTAGGTTACCTTGAGTTTCTGGAAAAGCAGAAAGCAAAAGCTAAGGGCGAGTTCTAAACAGCAAGACTGAAGACTAAAGATGTGATCCAAAATACACAAAGTCCTCAAAAAAGACTAGGAGAATTATTGCTTGCAAATATGTTAAAAGTTCTCTTCCAATCATTAACTAACCACTGAACTAGTACAGATTTCAGTGGACCCACATGACAAAGAGTACAGATTTTGGACTATTAGTTCAGAAATAATTTGTTGAGAAAATGAATGAGCAAACTGAAACAAGCAATATCTTCCATAGTTCCTGGGGAAGGAAGGAATCTGATTTTCAGTTTTGTCACATAATACTGTTTGCAATGACCAGTTTTTAACAAAAATTATGAGACTAGAAAAAAAAAACAGAGAAGAATGGCTGATATACAAGACAAATAAAATAACAAAAAATGTTTCTGAGGAAGCCCAGACATTGGGCTTACAAAGACTTTCAACTGGGTGGGGCCGGGGGGGGGGGACACAACAAAGACCTTTGATCGGGTATTTAAAATATGTCCAAAGAACTAAAGAAAATCATATGCAAAGAATTAGATTAAAATATGAAAATGGTATATCTTCAAATAGATAATATTAACAAAGAGACATCAATTATAAGAAAAGAACCTAATCAAAATTTTTGAATTGAAAAATACAACAACTGTAAATTAAAAATTTACTAGCAGGGCTTAGTAGAATATTCAAGTATGGAGAAGAAAGAATCAGCAAATTTGAAGAGAGATCAATTGAGATGATCAAATCTGAGAACAGTAAGAAAAAAAGAATGAAGAAAGTGAAGAAGAGAGCCTCAGACACTTGTGGGATACCATTTTGTATGCCAACATATGCATAACAGGAGTCCCAGGAGAGAAAGGGGCTGAAAGAATATATGAATAAATAATGGTTAAAAACATCTTAAATTTCAGGAAAGCAATCTGCACAACCAAGAAACTCAGTGAATTTTCAAAAAGTATAGACCTAAAGAAATTCAGACACATCTCAATCAAATTACCAAATTACACAGACAAAGAATTTGAAAATAACAGGTGACTTTTCATGGATATTAATTCTCCATGAAATTATGATTTATCCTCTGAAACTATGGATGCCAGAAAACAATGGGATGACATATTCAAAATAAAGAAAAATTTGCTCATCAATAATTCTAAATATGACAAATATTTCCTTCAAAAAATGAATGAGAAATTAAGACATTCCCAGAAAAAGAAAATGAGAGAGTTTGTCAGTAGCAGACCTTCTCTATAAGAAATATCGAAGAGAAATCTAAGGCTGAAATTAAAGTACAATAGATAATAATTCAAATCTACATGAAGAAATACGGAATAGTGGAAAAACAACTACATAGATTAGTATAAAATATAGCATAGGTATAGTTTTTTCTAGTAACTCGTTCTTGTTCAATATAATATAAAGAAAATGTTATAAAGCAATAATCAGATATCAACATTGATGGACATGAAATGTATACATATGCATTTGCAATAATAACTAGAAAGAGGGAAGGAAATTTAAAGATTTAAATTACTTATGCAATTTAAATATTTATATGAGAAGATACAACAAGGTAATTTAAACAGTGCATATGAAAAATATCTATTTAACACAAAATAAGTCAGTAATAGAGTAATAGAGGAACAGAAAAGTCAGGAAATACAGAAGACAAAAAGCAAATTGGCAAATGTAATCCTATCTTTTTAGTAATCACAATCAATGTAAGTTAATGAAATGTTCCAATTAAAAGGCAGAGATTAGCAGAATGGATAAAAAAGAAAGGAAAACATGATCTAACCATACATTGTCTACAAGAGACACAATTCAGATATGGAGACATAAACCTTTGGAATGTAAAATGATGTGAAAAGACAGTCCACACAAATGATAACTAAAAGTGAGCTGAAATAATACTACTAATGTTAGACAAAAGTGGATTATACAATAATAATTTTTATTTGAGACAAAGGATCTTATAGCAACAACAGAGTCAATCCATTAAGAAGGTATAATAGTTAAAAACATATATGCATCTAACAATAGAGTCCAAAAGTACATGAAGCAAAAATTGATAAACCTGAAGGGGGAAAATAGATCATTCAAGCATGATAGTTGGAGACTCTGCACCCCTATCATAAGTAATGGATTCAACAGTTAGACAGAGGGGAGCAAGGACAGAATTGAACAGGATTGCAAGCAACCAGACCCTACAGATATTCATACAATACTGAAACCCAAAACAATAGAATACACCTTTTTCTTAAAGGCACATGAAATATTCTTCAATATAGATCACAAGTTAGGCCACAAAACAGGTGTCATTAAATTGAAAGTGATTAGAATTATACAAACTATATTCTTTGATCACAATGGAATGAAATCAGAAATCACTAACAACAGAAATTTGGAAACTCACATATATGTGGAATTAAACACATACTCCTGAATAGTCAATGGTTCAAAGGAAAAACCACAAAGAGAGTAAGAAAACTACTTTGAGATAAGTAAGAATGAAAACATGTCACACCAGAATTTATGGGATGAAGATGAAGAGATACTTGGAGTGAGATTTATAGTTGAGCATGCCAACATTAATAAAGAAGAAAAACCTAATCAACGATGTAATCTCTCAAGACTGTGAAAAAGGATGAGCAAACTAAAACAGAGAAATCATAAGGACAGAAATAATGAAGTCTAGAGTGGAAATTAATGAAATAGAAAATAAAAAACAGTAAAGAATATCAGTGAAACTAAAATTTAATTCTTTGAAAGGCACAACAAAATTAACAAACCTCGAGCTATGTTGATCAAGAATATAAAAGAGAAGAAGCAATTTACTCACTCTAAAATGAAAGAAATTACTTTATTGCTGACCTTTTAGACATGAAAATATTATAAGGGTATATTACCTACAATCATGCACAAATTAGAAAACTGTTGTGGTCAAATTATTAGACACAAGTTATCAAAACAGACTCAAGAAGACAGAAAATTTGGAGCTAAACTATGACCTGTAAGGAACATTGATATATCAAAAAACTTCTCAAAGAAAAACCCAAGATCAGAAGGCTTGACCAGGGAATTCTACCAATGTTAAAAAAAAAAAAAAAAAAAAGATGTAACAGCTATCCTTCCAAAAAATAAAAGAGCAGGGAAGACTACCTAACTCATTCTGTGAGGCTAGAATCCCCCTGATAGCAAAACTAGCCAAAGATAGCCCAAGAATAGGAAGTTGCACCACAATATCCCTTATGAATATAGGTGCACAGTTTTTCATTTGAATACTTAACAAATCAAATCCAGCAGTTTATAAACAGGATTATGCATTGTGTCCAAATGGAATTTATCCCATGAATGCAAGGTTGGTTTTATTTACAAATAAGGTAGTGTAATATACCACAGTAATCAACAAAAAAGGATTTAAAAAAAATGATTTCTTCAAAAGATGCAGAAGCAAAATCTGACAAAATCAGACCCTTGATTAAGTGTAAATTCACTTAATGACAAATAATTGAAACTCATATAAAGCAAACACAATTAGAAATACAGGGAGGGGTGTGTCTTGGTGGCTCAGTCAGTTAAACCTCTGCCCTCAGCTCAGGTCATGATCTCAGGGTCCTGGGATCAAGCTCCACATCAGGCTCTCTGCTCAGCGGAAAGCCTGCTCCCCCCTGCTCTTTTCCTGCCTCTCTGCCTACTTTTGATCTCTCTTTGTCAAATAAATAAAATCTTTTAAAAAAAAAAAGAAATACAGGGAGATTTTGATTTAACAATTATAGTGAAAGATTTTAAAGCTACCTTCTTAGAACTTAGATCAAGTTGATAAAAATTCAGTAAGCATATGGTGATTAAGTGACTAAGGGATTAAAATAGAAGAAAAAAAGAAAAAATATACAGTCTTTTCAAATTGTTTTTAAAAACCCAAAATACATTTATTTAAAAATTGTGTGTTAGGCTAAAAAAAAAATCTTGATAAGTTTTAAGAACTAGAACACATTCCGTTAAATTGTAAAACCATAGAACCACAGAATCAAAACTAAAGGGGAATGGTAAAACTTCTAACCAAGTGAAACGATTTTTTTTTTGTAAGTAAAGACACAGAGGAGGTGATGTCAATAAGATGGAGGGCTAGGAGTCCCCAACTCTTGTCTTGCCCACAAAAATAACAAAACAATAAATAACTACAGACTGATGGGAATAGCTCTGAGAAAGTTCTCGACTACAAAAGTGAAACAGCAGTAACTACAGGGCTTACAGACTGATGATTCCCACATAGGAAAGCATAGGGAGCATTTTACCTGCATTATGCCTTCCCCAAGTCTGAGCAGTTCGGTGCCAGGAGGGGTCTCCTTGGAGGGACTCCATCTCGCAGGACCAGGAGAGCCGAGAAATCCCAGCAATCCTCGTCACAATGGGCATTTGTAGCCTTTGCTAGGGAGGACCTACAGTCTTCACCAGTGCTGAACCTAGGTGACAGAGCTACCCAGAGCTCTCTACTCTGTCTCCTCCCTGGAGCCGGAGCTGTCATTGCAGTGAGACTGTCCCCAGGGCACAGTCACTGTTGTGCCCTGTTCTTGGAGGTCCTAAGTCACAGTGTGTCTTCCCTCACTGGGACCCCACTGTCAGCCCTGAGTTGCAACTTTGATTCACCCTCACTGGGCTGCACTGCAAACACACATTAATAAAGTGGCAATAGTAAGTCCTTACCCATAAATAACTACTCCAGGCATAAGTGGCTTAAATCTCCAGTTAAAAGACATAGACCAGCTAAATGGATTTTTTATAAAAGATCCAACGATAAGCTACCAATGAAAGACTCACTTAAGGCTGAGGACACTAGTGGGCTGAAAGTGAAAGGATGGAAATGTATTTTTGGCATATGTAAACCCATCGAGGGCAGGGGTAGCAATACTTATATAGGACAAAATCAACTTTATGTCAAAAGTTCTCATCAGAGACAAAAATGGGCATTTCCATGAGAGTTCCCAAACCGACACTAACAACAATATAATAGAGTTATGTATTTACTTCCAATAATATAAGAAGGTCTACTAACTCTTGGTTGATAATAGTAGCTTAAAATGTTAATATTTTTTTTAGTTTTTTTATTAACATATAATGTATTATTAGCCCCGAGGTACAGGTCTGTGAATCACCAGGTTTACATACTTCATAGCACATACGTTCCCCAATGTCCATAATCCCACCAACCTCACCCTACCCTCCTCCCCCCAGCAACCCTTAGTTTGTTTTGTAAGATTAAAAGTCTTTTATAGTTTGTCTCCCTCCTGATCCCATCTTGTTTCATTTATTCTTTTCCTACCCTCCAACCCCCCCTCATTGCCTTTCACCTTCCTCATATCAGGGAGATCATGTAATAATTGTCTTTCTCTGATTGACTTATTTCGCTAAGCGTAATACCCTCTAGTCCTATCCACATCGTCGCAAGTGGCAAGATTTCATTTCTTTTGATGGATGCATAGTATCCCATTGTATATATATACCACTTCTTTATCCATTCATCTGTTGATGGAAATCTAGGTTCTTTCCATAGTTTGGCTATTGTGGACATTGCTGCTATAAATATTTGGGTGCACATGCCCCTTCGGGTCACTACATTTGTATCTTTAGGGTAAATACCCAGGAGTGCAATTGATGGGTCATAGGGTAGCTCTATTTTCAACTTTTTGAGGAACCACCATGCTGTTTTCCAGAGTGTTTGCACCAGCTTTCATTCCCACCAACAGTATGGGAGGCCCCTTTCTCTGCATCCACGCCAGCATCTGTTGTTTCCTGACTTGTTAATTTTAGCCATTCTGACTGGTGTGAGGTGGTATCTCATTGTGGTTTTGATTTGTATTTCCCTGATGCCAAGTGATGTGGAGCACTTTTTCATGTGTCTGTGGCCATCTGGATGTCTTCTTTGCAGAAATGTCTGTTCATGTCCTCTGCCCATTTCTTGATTGGATTCTTTGTTCTTTGGGTGTTGAGTTTGATAAGTTCTTTATAGATTGTTAGTATTTTGTAATGCTGGGTACTCTTATCTAAGCACCTACTATATGACAAGTAATATGTCTTAAATCTAATATACAGGGGTGGGGTCTGGGTGGCTCAGTCGGTTAAGCATCTGACTCTTGGTTTCTGCTCAGGTCATGATCTCAGGGTCCTGAAATGGAGCCCCAAGTCAGGATCAGCACTTGGGGGGAAGTCTTCATCTTTCCCTCTCCTGCTCCCCACTCTCACACACACTCTCTCTCTAAAATAAATAAATAAATCTTTAAAAAGATAATAAATATATGGTTAAGATAGATGTTACATACTAACATGTAAATATTAAAATATAATTAATAGCTACTTTTCCTTATTCAAAGTAAGTTTGATAATTGTGATATTATGAATATTCTAGCAACTAAAGAGTTGGTGTCACACACTAGTTAAGAATAGAGACACCAATCCAGAAAACTTGGATTCCTACATTTTTTTACAAGAACATATTAACTCAGATGAGCAATATGAAATATTAGTATTTCTGTGCTCAAGTGTACAGGATAGTCATGTTGGAAAAGCCATGAAGATTCAGATTTGAATTATATTTTAAAATTGGAAAAAGAATTCCCTCTTTTGTATATTTCAAATTTCACAAATACTGGAGGGAGACTCCAGAATTTCTATTTATTTGCCTTTACTATTCTTGTTTAGTTTTGTTTTCCCAGTGCCATACACCTTATAACTGCATCCTTGTTCACATGCTGGCCTTTCAAACATTAAGTAATGTCACATATAATCTGTGAGTCACCTTCCCTCAGGCCTTTTTATTTTCCAGGGTGTTGATTCTAATTTTAAATTACCTCCACTAATTCAGAAATTTTCTTCTTTTCCTTCTTGGATTCTTTGGGTTATTCTTCTCCATAATCAGAAACTTATTGTTGGCTAATAAACTGGAGTATTGTGAAGTATTATTATTATTATGTAGTCAAGTGAGAAATTTGATTTTATGGCACACATTATTGGAAGATGTTTCTCCTACTACACAGGTCATAGTACTGAGTATCAGTATCATTCATATTTTTTATGGCTTTCCCTGGAAATTTTTCTAGAAAACTATTCATTTTGAACATATTGAAACTCTTGTCCTGTCCCCCATAAAGAGCACATAGGGTGGAATAATAAGCTACAAATACTGGAACTCATTAAAATAGATCTGCTAAAAATGAGAGCATTGATTGAATCTAAGGTGAAGTTATATTATCTATAGTAGTGGGCTAGGGGATGTTTATATTAGTAAATGTACCAGATTGAATACTTCTATAAAGAACCTCCAAAACACAGTGGCTTAAATCAAAAAGAAGTCTATTTCTTTCTCAAGTAATAGCCCGAAGGATTATGACCCTGGGTTTGTGGGAAGGCTTTACCATTTTCAATTCTTTGTTCGCTATGTCACTCTACTCATTAACCTATTACAGCCAGTGGGAAAAACAGTAAAGTTCGGGGCAAGTAACTTTGTGGAAATGAACCAAAATTCATGAAAACAGTTCAAGCTGGGGAAACATAAGGGAAGCTGTAGAGACGGTGGGTAGTGCTTTAGTAGTCTGTTCTTGTATAATAAACCACTCAAGAGATTAGTGATGTAAAATGGCAGCGATTTGGTATTTCTCCTATTTCTGTGGGTTGATTGGGATTGACAGGTCAGGTCTTCTGCTTCTCACACAATGTAGTTGATGCTACTCAAATGTGTGGCTTCATCTGGGAGCTTGCCAGGAATATGGACATCCAGGGAGGTTACTCACTCCTCCCCTTCCCTCCACCTCACCTTATTCTATAGCCTTCTTCACGGTATTGGTCATTGACTTCTAAGAAGATAAAAGTAAAGGCTACCAGTCTTGTCAAAACTTAGTCCCAGAACTGGAATGATATCATTTCCACTACCAACCATTGGTCAAATCAAGCAGGAGTTTAGCTCTTATTGAAGAAGAGGGAAAATAGACTCAACTTCATGGTGGGAAGTGCAAAATCTGTAGCTATCTGTGATCTACTTCAGGTAATTTGTGTACATGTTAGCTTAAGATAGTTACATGTTGGATTGAAGACAACTTTTTTCATTCCTTGTCCCATGAGTTAAAAATAAGTTGAGTTATCCCTCTAATGTTTCATAATGATGCTTGTATAATCATTAGTTAAAACTTCAATGCTCAACAATTGCATAAAGCACTGATTACTATTAATTATATTGGATGTAAGTCTACATTTCAAGTATTCTACTAATTGTTTAAAAATTTGTCAGGCTGACTTGATGTGCTTGGATCTTCATGATGTGATGTAATGACACGACTGATTAAAACTTTGTACTAGGGACATGGGAGTGAGCATCCTGTCTCTTTCCTGGTATTCACTTTTGCATGCACCATTAGTGTTAGCTTTAACATACTTGGATACTGACCCTTTATCAGATATGCCATTTGAAATATCTTCTCCTATTCAGTAGAATGTCATTAGTTTGGTTTGATTGATTATTTCCTTTGCTGTGTAGTAAAGTTATTTTGATGAAGCCCTAACAATTTATTTTTGCTTTTGTTTTCCTAACCTTAGGTGGCATATCTAGAAAAATGTTGCAGTGGCTAATGCCAGAGAAATTACTGTTTGTGTTCTCTTCAGGATTTTTATGATTTTAACTCTTGTGTATGTCTCTAATCCATTTTAAATTTATTTTTGTTTAATGTGCTAGAAACTAGTATAGTTTTATTTTTTATGTGTAGCTGTCCAGTTTTCCTAGCACCATTTATTGAAGATATTGTTTCTTCCCCATTGCTTATTGTTGACTCCTTTGTTGGAGATTAAGTAACCATATAAATTATGGGTTTATTTCTGGGCTCTCTGTTCTGTTAATCCATGTGTCTATTTTTGTCCCAATGGCATATGTTTTGATTACTATAGCTTTGTAGTATATCTTGAAATCTGTGATTGTGATACCTCCAGCTTTGTTCTTTCTTAGGATTGGTTTGGCAATTCAAGGTCTTCTGTGACCACATACAAATTTTAGTATTATTTGTTCTAGTTTTGTGAAAAATATTGTTGATGTTTTGATGGGTTGCATTGAATCTGTAGATTGCTTTGGGTGATATGGACATTTTGACAATATTAATTCTTCTAGTCTACAGCATGGAATATCTTTCCATTTCTTTGTGTCCTTTCCATATCTTTTCATCAGTATTTTAGTTTTCAGAGTATGGATCTTACATCTCTTTGGTTAAGGGTATTCCTAGGTATTTTATTGTGTTTGACATGATTATAATTTTTTTTAAGATTTCATGTATTTATGAGACAGAGAGAGAGAGATCACAAGTAGACAGAGAGGCAGGCAGAGAGAGAGGGAGAAGCAGGCTCCCTGCTGAGCAGAGAGCCCAATGTGGGGCCTGATTCCAGGACCCTGAGATCATGACCTGAGCCGAAGACAGAGGCTTTAACCCACTGAGCCACCCAGGAACCTTTTCTTTTTTTTTTTTGGATGTGATTATAATGTTTTTAACATCTTAATTTTATTATTTTCATGTTCCAAGATTCGTTGTTTATGTACCACACCGAGGGCTCCATGCAATATGTGCCCTCCTTAATACCCACCATCAGGCTCTCCCATCCTTCCACCTTCCTCCCCTCCATAACCCTCAGTTCATTTCTCAGAATCCACAGTCTCTAATGGTTCATCTTTTCCTCCAATTTCCCCCAATTCACTTTCCCTTTCCTTCTCCTAATGCCCTCCATGTTATTCCTTATGCTCCATAAGTAAGTGAAACCATAAGATAATTGACTTTCTCTGCTTGATTTATTTCACTCAGCATAATCTCCTCCAGTCCCATCCATGTTGATACAAAAGTTGGGTATTCATCTTTTCTGATGGCTGTGTAATATCCCATTGTATATATGGGCCACATCTTCTTTATCCATTCTTCTGTTGAAGGGCATCTTGGCTCTTTCCACAGTTTGGAGTTTGTGGACATTGCTGCTTACACTGTTGGTAAGAATGCAAGTTGGTGCAGCTACTTTGGAAAACAGTGTGGAAATTCCTCAAAAAATTTAAAAAATAGGGACGCCTGGGTGGCTCAGTTGGTTAAGCAGCTGCCTTCGGCTCAGGTCATGATCCCAGCGTCCTGGGATCGAGTCCCACATCGGGCTCCTTGCTCTGCAGGGAGGCTGCTTCTCCCTCTGCCTCTGTCTACCACTCTGTCTGTCTGAGCTTGCTCTCTCTCTCTCTCTCTAATAAACAAATAAAATCTTAAAAAAAAAAAATAGAGCTACCCTATGACCCTGAAATTGCCCTACTGGGTATTTACACCAAAGATACAGAGGTAGTGAAAAGCAGGGTCATATGTACCATGATGTTCAGAGCAGCAATGTCCACAATAGCCAAACTGTGTTTTTTTTTTTTCTTTAAACCTCTCATTCTGCAACTTTGTTGTTCATGTATAGAAACACTACTGATTTATTATTATTATTATTGTATCCTGCCACTTTACTGAATTCATTTATTACTTCTAGTAGTTTTTTGGTGGAGTTTTTAGGGTTCTTTATGTATAGTATCTTACCATCTGCAAATAGTGACAGTTTAACTTTTTTACCAGTGTGGATGACTCTTCCTCTTTTTCTTATCTGATTGCTGTGACTAGGACTTCTAGGACTGTATTGAATAAAAGTGGTGAAGTGGACATCCTTGTCTCGCTCCTGACATTAGAGGGAATGGTCTAAGTTTTGACCACTGAACATGATGTTAGCTGTGAGTTTTTCTTATATGGCCTTTATTAGGTTGAGGTGTGTTCCCTTTCACCCCATTTTGCTGATAATATTTATCATGAATGTATATTAAATATTGTCAAATGTTTTTTCTGCATCTATCAAGATGATATGATTTTTATCCTTCATTTTGTTAATGTGCTGTGTGATGTTGATTGACCTGGGAATATTGAACCATCCTTGCAATCCAGGCATAAATCCCAACAAGTTGTGGTGATTGAGCTTTGCAGTTCATTGTTGTATGAAATTTGGTAGTATTTTCTTGAGGATTTTTGTATCTATGTTCATCAGAGATATTGGCCTGCAGTTTTCTTTTGTGTTGTGTGTGGTATCTTTTGGTATTAGAATAATGTTGGCCTCATGAAATATATTTGGAAGCTTTCCTTCCTCCACTGTTCTTGGAATACTTTGAGAATAGGTATTAACTCTTGCTTAAATGTCTGATAGAATTAATTTCTGAATCTATCGGTCCTGAAATTTTATTTTTGAGTCATTTTTTGATTACTAATTCAATTTCATTACTTGTAATCAGTCTGTCAGTTTTTCTATTTCTTCTTGTTTCAGGTTTGAAAGATAGTATAGTTCTAGGCATTTGTCCATTTTTCTATGCATTCCAGATTTTTGGCATGTAATTTTCACTAGTATTCTCCCATAATCCTTTGTATTTCTGTTTTTTTTTTTTTTAGATTTATTTGTTTATTTATTTTAGGTAAGGAGGGGCAGAGGGACAGAGAGAGTCTTTAGGAGACTCTGTGCTGAGCATGGAGCTCAACATGGGA
The DNA here is from genome assembly GCA_003697995.1 of Taxidea taxus jeffersonii. Lineage (NCBI taxonomy): Eukaryota > Metazoa > Chordata > Mammalia > Carnivora > Mustelidae > Taxidea > Taxidea taxus. The sequence continues at coordinate 90,005 of ML108694.1, forward strand.
TTCAGTCTCATGATCCTGAGACCATGACTTGAGCCAAAAACCAAGAATCAGACACTTAACCAACAGTACCACCCAGGCGCCCCAATCCTTTGTGTTCCTGTTGTACCCGATATTACTTCTATTCTCTCATTTGATTGTTTTTATTTGGGTCCTTTCTCTTTATTTCTTGAGGAGTCTGCCTAAAGGTCTGTCAGTTTTGCTATTCTTTTCAAAGAACCAGCTCCTACTTTCACTGATTTTTTTCTACTTTTTTTTTTTAGCTCCTACTCATTTATTGCTATTGTGACCTTTACTATTTTACTGTCCTCTACTCACCTTGGGCTTTGTTCTTTTTCTAGTTTCTTTAAGCATAAGGTTAGATCGTTTATTTTTTATTGTTTCCTGAAGTAGGCCTGTATTGCCAAATACTTCCCTCATAAAACTGTGCTCATTGTGTTCAAGATTTGGGACCATTGCAACCTTGTTTTCATTTGCCTCCATGTGTTTTTTGATTTCTTCTGTTTCATTGGTCCATTAGTAGTTTAGTATTATGTTGTTTAGTCTCCACATGTTCATGATTTTTCCAATTATTTTCTTATGATTTATTTCTAGTTTCATAACATTGTGGTCAGGAAAGATGCATGGTATGATTTCAAGCTTCTTAAATTTATTGAGTCTTATTTTTATGGCCTAAATCCTCTGTTCTGGATAATGTTCCATGTGCACTTGAAAAGAAAATATATTCTTTTGATTGTGGAGGGAATATTCTTTTATATCTGTTATGTCAGTCTGGTCTAATGTGTTATTCAGACATTGTTTCTTTGTTGATTTTCCATCTAGATGATCTATCCATTAATGTAAGTGGGGTTTTAGGGTTCCCTACTATTGTCATATCACCATAATTTTCTCTCTTAATGTCTGTTAATATCTGCTTTATGTATTTAGGTGCTGCAGTGTTGAGTGTAAATATTTACAGTTGTATCTTCTTGTTGGATTGATCCCATTATAATTAAGTAGTATCTTTCCTTGTCTCTCATCACAGTTTTTGTTTTAAAGTCCATTTTGTCTCATATAAATGTTGCTACCCTGGCTTTATTTATTTATTTATTTCCACTTCAATTCGCATGGTGAATGTTTTTCTGTCTCTTCTCTTCCAATCTGTATGTGTCTATGTCTGAGGTGAGTCTCTTGTAGGCAACATATAGATGGGTCTTGTTTTGTTTTGTTTTGTCTTATACATCCTATCACTTATGCCTTTTGATTGGTGCACTTAGGCCATTTATATTTAGAGTACTTATTGATAGGTATGTGCTTATTGACATTTGTTTTCTGTTTTTTTTGTTGTTGTTGTTGTTCTTTGTTCCTTTCTTCTTCTCTTACTCTTTTTTCATGATCAGTGAGTATCTGTAGTGTTTCTTTGGCCTTCTTTCTTGTGTTTTTTATAAATTTGTCATTTTCATAAGGTTTATATATAACATCCTAAGTAAACAGCAATTCATATTAATTTAGTGGTCATTTAAGCTCAAACACATTCTGAAAAGAAAAGAAAAACAAACAGAAAAGGAAGAAATCTTTCTTTTTTTCCCTTCTTTTTTTTTACGCCCTTCTCCATAGTTTATGTTGTCATATTTTACATATTTTTATTCATATTTTTCTTATGTCTAATTGTGGCCATTTCTTTAAGTGGAAAAGAAATGGCCTTAACATTTTCTGGAAGGCTGTTTTAGTGGTGATAAGCTCCTTTGTATTTTATTTGTCTGGGAAGCTCTTTATCTCCCTTTCAAATCTGAATGATAACCTTGCTGGGTAAGAAATTCTTGGTTGTAGAGTATTTTTCTTACAGCATTTTGAATATGTCATGCTACTCCTTTCTGGAATGCAGATTTTCTGCTGAAAAATCAGTTGATAATCTTATAGTTAATGCTTATGTTTCTCTCTCATTCTTTTAAAGATTCTCTCTTTATCTTCTACCTTTGACATTTTAATTATTATGTGCTATGGTGTGGACCTCCTTGGGTTTATCTTGTTTGGAACTCTCCATGTTTCTTGGACTTGAATGTCTATTTCCCTTCCCTATGTTAGGAAAGTTTTCAATTATTATTCAAATAAACTTTTTACACCTTTCTCTCTCTGTGTGTTTTTTCTGAGACTCCTATAATGTGTATGTTTTTCCACTCAATGTCCAAGAGAATTTAATCTATCCTCATTTTTTAAAAATTCTTTCCTCTTTTTGTTGTATTGCTTATGTGCTTTCCATTACCCTATCTTCCAGATGGCTGATACTTTCATCTCTGTTGAGATGCAGATTCCCTACTGTTAATTCCCTACTGTGTGTGTGTGTGTGTGTGTGTGTGTGTGTGTGTGTGTGTTTATTTTACATGCTGTAGTATTCAACTCTGATTGGTTCTTTTTAATATTATCTATGTCTTTATTGATGTTCTTACTGAGTTCTCCCATTCTTTTCTGCAGCCCAGTGAGTACCTTTATGATCTTTAATTAAAATTCCTTATAAGGCATATTGTTTATCTCTGTTTCATTTAGGTTTTTTTCTTGTTCTTTCTTTTGAAGCATATTATTCTGTCTCCCCACTTTGTTTTTCTTTCTGTATTTCTATGGATTAGGCAAAATGATTACTTGTCCTAAAATTGAACAAATGGTCCTGTGTACATGTTCTCTTTGTAGTCTGTGAATGCTTGGTGAGTTCTGCTGATTGGTTGGAGCTAGCTGTAAATGATAGTTGTTCTTTTAAATCATGGTTTTTTATAGAAAGAAAAAAGGGAAAATACAATAATAAAAGAAAAAGGAAAATGATAAATGAATAAAAGAAAGAAAAATGAGAAAAAGAAAAGAAGAGAAAATTAAAAAGCCAGCAGAAGAAAAAAATAAAATCAAAATAAGATAAATTTTTAAAAGTAAAATAATAGTAATAATAATAATAACATAAATATTTTTTAAAGAGCACGCACAGAGCCACATCTTGTTTTATGTGCTCAGCACTACAAGGTGACTGGTGTGGGTTTGTGGACCCTGGGTTACTTGAGATTGCCAGCTGATTATTGAGGGAGACCCTGCTATAGTCTGTACTTTCATGGTTGGTGGGGAGAGACTGTTCTCTCAGTTCCTGGCACTCTTAATGATGCTTTTGTTTCTGTGCCCCAGTGTGACCAGGATTACTGTGGGCCTGTTAAAACTGGACTTACTAAAGTTACAAGCTCACTGAGATGACTGGACCCACCTGCCATGGCATCTGGACCCTGCTCTGGTCCAGGCTTTTAAGGTGGGGTGGGAATATGAATCATGTCATTCTCTAGTCCCTCTGACCTAGAGAGCATTCAGTGGCTCCCCTAGTGCTTGGAGATGTTCTAGTGTTATCCCATCTGTATCCTAGTTTTTCTTTGAAACCACCACTTTGTTTCTGTATCCAAGGACAGAGATTTCTGCTCCCAGTCCCTCAGTAATGTCCCACTTCATTGTGGCTTGCAGTGTGGGGGGATGGGGATTTCCTTCCTTACCATGTCTCCATCTCTTTTCCTGTTCTCTTGCTGTCCACTCTCTTTGGCTGTTTAGTGGCCCTCAGTTCTTCTTCAGAAGCAACTCTTCTATTAATAGGTGTAATTTAGTGTGTTCCATGTAGGAGGAGAGTTCAGGGTCTTCCTATGTTACCATCTTGAACTGAAACCAAGAAAAAACTTTTTCAGATGAATTAAGTATACTTTTGCTAAATGGAATGAATACCACATTTTCTAAATGAGAAAATTAAGTGAATCTGTAGGGTCCTTGAACTTAGACATGCACTTCTATTCTTGGAAAACATTTTTATACTTCAGTAATAGCCTGGCTTTTGCAAAGTACTTAACATTCAGGGGTCACATGAAGGTTTTCATTGAAAATCATTCTGGAGAGAAGTTGTATATCATAATTGCTTTTGCTCTACCAAAGGAAGTTATAGCTCTATTCGTCAGTAACATTTGACTGAGACTGATCATAAATTCCTACATATCCACAATATAAAAACTTGGAGAATAGCCATAAATTTCCTTGTGTTTCCATGGTAATACAGTTTTCTATGATAAGAATTGTTTCTAACACTGAGAATGATAGAATTAAGATACCACATCCTTATTCATTTCACTTCTGGCAAAATACTTCCATAACCATCTTGGATTAACAGCACTAATGTGAAAAATATTATTATCATAGACAGTTTCTTTTTCATTTTTTTGTTTTTGTTTTTGGTAATTTCTGTTATTCTAAACTTACGTTATATCATGAATGTGAAATCAAGTTACTATGTTTTAGTTATCTGAGATGGTCCTTTTCTGTATGTGTTTATGTCACCAACTAAATAAACATTTAGAATTTTTAATTTAATTTTATTTTTATTTTTTGAGTTGCCCTTATATTCAGATTCTTATAATGATATGTATTTATGTGACTTATTTTTTTAAATTTAAGCTTCATTGCCCATTTCCTCAAGACATTCTATCTCTCATATGTAGCACTTTTTTGATGTTATAATTTATCATCTTATTAATATTCATAGACACATTTTTATATATATTTCTTTTTATTTATATATGTGTTTACATCTTTTTCTTATAAGTTAGTAATACAATATGCACTTTTCTCCAAGTTGTTTTTTCACTTAATGTAACTAAAGAGAACTCTACAGTAATGCAGTAATGGGTAAAAATACCCATCATTCATTTTCTCATTTCAGTTATTACCCACTTGAGGATGTATCAGCATTTATTCAGCCAGACCACTAGTAAAGTATAATTAGGTAATTACTTATATTTTATTATTAAAATGCAAAATATTCCTTGAAGTGGGGTTCTGTGTCAAAACTAAATGCTAATATGATTTTTATTATAATAAAATACACATAACATGCAATTTACTATCTTAACCATTTCTAAGTATACAGTTTAGTGATACTAAATTCATTCATAAGGTTGTGCCTAGAACCCTTTCCATTTTATAAAACTGTATTCTATACCTGTAAAGCAATAATTCCCTATTCATCTCTTCCCTGCAATGCCTAGCATACTCGCTTCTACCTACTGTCTCTGTGATTGTGACCAAGTACTTTATGTAAGTAAAATTATGCAGTATTTGTCTTTTTTATGACTAACATTTCATTTTGTCCTCATGGTATAACGTATGTCAGCCTTTCACTACCAACTTATTTGTGTCTTGGAATCTAAAGTGACTGTTTTGTAGACAGCATATAGTTGGATTATTTTTTTAATCCATTTGTCTTTGAGTGAAGAATTTAATTAATTTACATTTAAAGTCATTGCTGATAAGGAGGGACTTCTGTCATGTAGCTATCTGTTTTCCACATAGCTTACAGCTTTCTCATCCCTCATTTCCTTCAGTACTATCTTCTTTTGTGTTTCATTGATTTGGGGGGGGGTTAAATTCCTTTCTTATTTCCTTTTGTGTATATGCTATAACTGTTTTCTTTGTTTGCATCATGGGAATTATATTTGAAACCTAAAGTCATAGCACTTTAACTTGAATTTACGTTAGTTTAACTTTAATAAAGCGTACAAAAGTCTGCTCCTTTCTAGCTCAGTCCTCACCCTTTTAGGTTGTTTATGTAGCATATTCACATGTTTCTCCATCATGTGCCTGAAAATATAAACTAATAATTCTTTTAAATTTCTTAGTCTCTTATGCTATGTAGAAACCACAGAGTGAAATTACAAACGGTTGTAACTATAATACTAGCTTTTATAATTGCCCATATATTTACCTTTTGTGAGATCTTTTACTCCCCCCCTCTGCTTCATATTATCGCCTACTGTCCTCACCTTGTAACCCACAGGCTCCCTTAACATTTCTTGCAGGGCTGGTCTAGTGGTAATGAATTCCCTCATCATTCCTGGGAATATCTTCATTTCTCTGCCACTTTAACATGACAGTTTTGCCATATACAGATTTTTTTTTGACACTTTGCTTTCCTTTAGCACTTTTATTATATAGGGCCACTGTATTCTGGCCTCCAAGGTTTCTGATAGGAAATAGGTTGATAATCTCATTGAGCACCCTTTGTATATGATAAGTCCTTTCTCTCCTTTCCAGATTTTATCCTTGTCTTTGTCTTTTGGGTTAGATTATGAAGTTTCTTAGTGTGTCTTTAAATTCATCTTACATAAATTTTATTGAGCATTTTGGATCCATCTCTCTCTCTCTCATCAAACTTTGGCAATTTTCAGACACTTTTTCCCCCCCAAACATTCTCTCTGCACCTCTCTCTTTCTTTTCTCCTTTAAGGACTCCCACAATGTATATGTTTTTCTTAATAGTACCCTACAGGTCAATTAGGTATTGTTCCCTTTTGTTTAATCTTTTCTTGTTGTTGTTACTCTGACTCAGTAATTTCCATGGCCCTATCTTCAGTTCATTGATTCCTTCTTCTGCCTTCTCAATCTGTCTTTGAACCTCTCTAGTAAACTTTTCATTCCAGTATTGTCTTTTTCAGCTCCAGAATTTCTTATAGTTTCTTTTTAGGTTTCCTTTCTCTTTATCAATATTTCCATTTTGATCATGCATCAGTTTCTTGACTTTCTCTATAGCTATTTTTAGTTCCTTGAGGATCTTTAATACAGTTGTTTTAACATCTTTGCCTAGTATGACATTCATTAATCAGGTGTTTTTCAGGGGCTATTTCTCTTAATTCAGTCTTTTTTTTTTCCCTTTGAATGGGCCATACCTTCCTGTTTTTATGTATACTCGGTGTTCTTGTTAAAAATTGGACATTTGAATCTAATAATGTGGTAGCTCTGGAAATCAGAATTTTTCACTTTCCCCTGGTTTTTGTTTCTACTTTTGTTGATTAATTTATTTTTTATAGTTGTAATCTGTCTCTGTGCTGAGAACTAGTCTAAAGTAAAAATACTTAAGATTTTCTCAAGTAATTTCTGAGCTTATGCTTTCCCCTGGGTATGCATGGTGACTTTCTAATTTCCCCTCATATATAGTCACATTTGGATGTCCTTCTCTTTAATGCCTATCTCCTAAGCAGGGGAAAAAGAGAGAAAGCAAAAAAAAAAAAAAAAAAAAAAAAAAAAGAAGAAGAAGAAGAAGAAGAAGGGGATAAAGAGGACACTGGCTTTTAAATCTCCTGGAAGTTAATTCAGCCTAAGCGGAGGGGCTTATAACAATGGGAACAATGGGTGTGCGTGTGTGTGTGCGTGTGTGTGTGTGTGTGTGACACAATAGTCACCTACACCTCTGTGATCAGAAACAGGAATTGCCAGGGAGAGCACAGATCTCTGCTATTTGAAGGACATGGTCCTTTTTATCCAACCTTGCTCCCAGAGGTAGTGTATAAGCTTCTCCAGGAACATGAGTCCAGCTCCCTGCCAAGTGGATAGTAGCTACTGTGCTAAGAGCTGTAATTGTTAGAAATAAATCGTATTTTACTGTCCAGACCTTACTCTGGAATTTGGAAGACTTTGTTTAATAGACACCAGATTTCTAAAACATTTTCATCAGACAGATTTTGCCATTTGTTGTCTACATGAAGAGATAGATTCCTAATGCTTCCTACTTTGCTGTCTTTTCCGAATTCCCCAATACATAATTTTCATGGATATGCCAAGTTTTCCATCATAGGTTTTATAACGTTCTTTTAATAATACCAGAAATGTCTGGAAGTGCATATTTTTTCACAGGCTCAGCAATAGAGATGGTGTCCACTTTGGACCATTGCTAATCTAACAGACAGGAAATGGAATCCCAGTTTAATCTCAAATTTAATTTGCATTAGTCTTCTTGTGTATAAAGGTGAGCATCTTTGTACTTGGTCAAGATTTGTTTCTTTCTCTTTCTATGAACTCTTTTCATTCTCTAGCCCAATCTTTTTAATGTATTGCTGATCTTTTTCTTTCCTAATTTGTAAATCTGCATGTGTTAGGGATATGAACAATTTGTGTCTATTGTTAATTGCAGATATTATCTCTAGTTTGTCACTTGTGGTTTTACTTTGTTTATTGTGTCTTGCCAAGCTATTTTGTAATGTCATCAAATTTATCTCTCTATTCCCTTATTGTTTTTTGATTTTGAGCCATAGTTAGGGGAGATATGCCCACTCTCACATTATGGTAGAATTCATCCGTGTTTTCATCTATTACTAGCATTTGCATTGTTTCATTGTTTATTATATATGACTATACTCTCCATTTGGGGTTTACTCTAGTATAAAAAATGGATGCAATTCAATCATTTTCTGTATGGCTGTTCTATTTGATAAATGCTAGTATTCAAAAATCCATTTCCCCCTACTCTTTTGAGATGATTACCTTATCATATGCTAAACTGTCATGTGCAATTTTGACTATTTCTGTATTTTCAAGTCTATTTTACTGGTAAACTTTTTTTTTCTTTTCCCTCACAAAATGCCCCGGGAGAGTTTCTCTTCTTATCTCAGTGTTGAAGCAAAGGAAGAATAGAAATTAATCCATTTTTGAATATGTCTGGCTCTGGCAACCTGGATTTGAATGCAAGCTCTGTCTTATATTGTCTCTTTGGTCTTAGACAAATTATTTAATATCTCAAAGTTGCCAAGTCCTTCTCTGTAAAATGGGAATGATTTACAGACTTATTGATGATTATTTGCATAAAGCATTTAGTACACAGGAGCCTTTAATAATTGGAAACCATAGTTATTTCATTCTTATGGTTTTTGTTGTGCAAATGCATACACATACTCTCTAGTTACACGATTTGACTTCTTCTTATTCTTCACATTGAGAAAAAGGATGTCACATCATACAAAGGAAAGTAATGCACTTGAAGGAAACTTCTGCAAGAAGAAATGTATTTCAAATCACTAAAATGCCTGTACTTAAGAAATACCCTCTCTAGGCATTAAGAATATCATCAATAATTTTTTATTTAATATGATTAATGTAATTAGCTAGATTCTTGCCTTAAGAAAAATATTTGCCCAGCTGGAACAGAATATGTTCATTTTAATTTTCAAACAGCTTGATATTTGGTACAAATTACTAGTCTTTGTTTATTACAAGATACAGTGAAAAACCAGGCAGGCTATAATTAAGATTTATGCACCATTAAAACACAATTTTATACTTCAAATTTTGCTCTCCCTACACCTAATATCTCTTCTCATGTGATGAAGTTTCAAATTAATTAAAAAGCTCTGCTAATGAAAGGTATTTGGAAAATCACCCAATAAGAAACACTTTCCATCTTCTGACTCATAACTTAATTAATTGTATACCACGTTTGTGTCTCCTTTCCCTAGACCACATGATTTTGAAAGTTAATTTACTAATGAAATTGTGATTCTGTTCCTCAGTTAATGAAGGGAAGTAGATATAGCACACACAGATACTATGTATTGCTCTCAATTATGTGCCAAAATCTCAATGTCTTTCAGGGACTCCTGAGGATTACCCACGATTTTTCCATATGCATCCTAGGACTGCAGAACTTAGCCTCTTGGAACCAGTAAACAGAGACTTCCACCAAAAATTTGATTTGGTTATTAAGGTAAATTAAACTAATTTCTTCTCTTTTTGTATTTATACACTTTTAATCAAATAAGCCTGTAGTGGCTATTGTAGGCACTTTTATGCTACAGAAATTAAAATTAATCTGACCACAATATTTTAAAAAGTGAAGTTCAGCTATTTTAATACATTGTGCTACCTTTTTTTTTTTTTTCAAGATTCTATCCATTTATTTGACAGAGATCACAAGCAGGCAGAGAGAGAGAGGAAGGGAAGCAGGCTCCCTGCCGAGCAGAGAGCCCAATGCGGGGCTTGATCCCAGGACTCTGGGATCATGACCTGAGCCGAAGACAGCGGCTTTAACCCAATGAGCCACCCAGGTGCCCCTATGCTACCTTTCTTTAAGATAACTTTGTATTATGATGTGATTCAAATACTGACTATTTTTGTATATAAAAAATGCCTTGTCCAAATCTATATATAATGCTACATAATATAACTTTGTTACATTTTCTAACATTTTTGCTAAAAGGAATCAATTCTGACCACAAAAACTGCTCATGAATATATTTTAAATGGGCATGAATTTATATTTTTTATTTTAATATCATATTATGTTTTAAAATATTATTTTTCTTTATAACATAAAAGGAAAATATCTTCCCTGTCCAGAAATTCTTTCAATATATATCTCATTAATTTCTTTATTTTGAAAAATGATCCTAGGCTAGAAAAATTATCAAAGCTAGGGGAATCCATCTGGCATTACAATTACAGTTAAATAATATCTACTGTATTATAATAAAATTGTTTAAGAGGTGCTGTGAAAACCAAGATGATCTGTCAAGTAATTCTGATAGACTTTGCTAGGCAGGTAAGATTCGAGCTGGAGAGTGAAGGAATAATGGCAATTTATGGAATAGTAATGAAGATGGGAGAAGTACTTTAATAGAACAGACTAAGCAAGGACGTGGAGTAAGTCTGGTGTGTAATATAAGACCTTCTCATAACCACACAGATAGAATAACAGCTATAGAAATACACACTGAGGGTATTTTTTTTTTTATAATTTAAAACTGTTAAAGGAAGAGGAAATAAGATAAGGAAGCTTACCGAGCATGTCCAAAGTTACTTAAGTACATTTTTTTATTGAATGAGAGCCATAATATTGGTAGTAAGCTCATTGATGCAAATGTGGAACATAAAGCTCAGCCAGCATAAGGAGCTGGCTCTGAGTTACCTTCCCGAGAAGCAGCAGCTCTGAGATTCACACTTAGGTTGATCTAAGTGAGGACCATACTCTTATCCCTTCCCCAAGAAGTGGTGGGTTTAATTCTCTGTTGGTACAACTGCAAACCAAAACACATGGACACACATTTAATTTTAGTTCAAATTAGGACAAATTTTGTGGGCACTGATCATGTTATATGTTACCAGATCCAAGGTTATTGGTAGTCCCTTGTTCTTGAAGAACCTGTGATCTCTAAGGGTAAACAGTTGTACATACTGATAAATCAAATAGGTCACAACAAGGCGTAACAGGAAGGCGTCTAAAAAGTGCTGGAAAAGTACAGAATCAGGACATATAAATTAATCTGGGGATTCCAGGAAGATGTTCCGGAGATTACCCTGAGCTACCTGTCACTGCATCAGAAGGTTTTTGGCCAATGAATAGAAGTGGGAAGTATATTTGAACATCAGAAAAAGCCAAAGTAAAATCTAGGAGGCATGTTGCAGCAGGCTACAAAGAGTTAACAGGGAACCGAGGGATAGGGGCAGACCAGGAGAGCCTCCTGTGAAATTGATTTTTCCTTTGATTTTATTCAGTAGGGGTTTGGGAGTCATTCAACAAAGACAGACTCCTTTTACCATTTGTATAAAATGGCCATGCATGAGATTTATCTTCTTGCACTATTTCAGTTATCAGGGAACTATACAAAACTAGAAAATATGTATCCATTGTCCACCCTCCGTCTCCGTGGAGGCCTGCAGTGCTGCTCTCTGTTGGAGCTAAGAAAGGTGACAAGGCACTGTTACCAAACTGCCTCATTTCAGTCCTGAAATCAATTATTTTCCTTTATTACCAAACTTAGTTGTCCTGGTGTACCCGGGTACAATGAAAAGCAGCCCATCGATTATAGAAACAAAAATCAATTAGAACAGGCCATAGATAATTTGTTTATGTTTTAATAACACTTTATATTATTAATGGGAGTTTTTATAGACATTATTAGATTCAAATTACTGTGTTTTGTGTGCAGTCAAGGGGATAATAAGCAAAGGTATCAATCTATACAAATAATAACGTGCCACCTGCTTGAATAAGAGCTGAATATTGTGGCTTTGTAGAGGGATCCGTCGAAGTGTAACAGTCTGGCGGGTGTCTAGAGTGAGTCTTTCAACTTCTTCCCCTTTTCTTATTTCAACAATGTTTCATTTTTCATTGGACATAGAAGTTTTTATTGAATTTGATCCCCATTTCTGTTTCGGGAGCTAAGGAAAAACAAAATGAAGTATTTCCTCCTAGACTTTGAAAACTCTGCTTTAGAAAGCTATATGCACATTTAACAGCTGGGAAGCATCATGGTTAAGAAATTTTTCATCTTTATTCCATCTATTTCAGCCAGGGATTTATTCAGGATACTGACAAAAATGTAAAGGTGAAATTAGGAGAAAACAGAGTAGCCCACCAAATTTCGAATATTCAAGGATTGAAAGGAATCCAATGAAAAGAGGAAAAGATGTTCCATTTCAAATACTATCCCAAATGTTAAAAGATTATAATCTCTTAAACATTTTTAACTGAAATACACATATTGAATAAGAATCATACGTTTGGTTTGCCCAGGACGGTTTACATTCATGCCTGTTGTCTTTGTATAATTATTCATAATATCTCTTTCACTCTGAAAACTGGCCCAGTTTGTATGAAAAGTTATGTGATTACCATACTTACAAAGCAAAAAGCAACTAGGAGAAAGGAATATGAAAGCATATTTTATTATCTGGGTGATAATGAATCAATTCATGCATGAATTATCTATTACAAAGCCCAGAAAATTCACTTTTATGATTTTAAGTGCAGTATTTTTTTAAAAAGTGTTAATTGATATATTTATGCTCTTGACACCTACTATAAATATCAAGTGGATAAATTATTAATAATTCATTGTCTCACAGTTGTTCAGACATAATTGTGTTTTTTTATGGAAATCTCTTGGATTCACAGCTAAAGTGAGGCTCACAGACATGATCGTACCATGGTCTCTCTGATTTTCTTTTTTTAACATTTTATATATTTATTTGACACAGAGAGAACATAGACGGGGGAGTAGCAGGCAGAAGGAGAGGGAGAAGTAGGCTCCCTGCTGAGCCTGGAACCTGGCTCCATCTTCATGACCCTGAGCTGAAAGCAGTTGCTTACCTGGCTGAGCCACCCAGGCACCTGGTCTCTCTGATTTTTAGGCTGTTACTGCCAGCCTATGGTAGCTGTTTTGCAGGCTGCGCTACAGTCCCTTGTCTTTCCACACCACGGGCATGTTAACCTGAGCCTTCATCACCCACCCTGAACATTCTCTGTCCAGCCAGCCTGACACAGTCACCGTCCTCTCAGTCGGCCGTTTTCTCTCCGGCCTCCAGGCATCTGCGGATGCTGCCCCACCTCCTGCATGTCCCTTCTTTTCCTCCTAGGAAGTTTGGGTCACACTGTTACATCAGCAATTGCATCAATGTCTCACTGATGCGTCAGAGGCTAAGACACTCGGTCTGGAAAGGCCTTACCACAGCCTAGAAGCTTCTCCCCACATCCAGCTTGTCCCCATGATGGTTCTAACCGCCCTACATTGAATTTTCCTGTGTATTTTCTCTCGGCCTTTACAGTAAGGCATGTGGTCATATATTTCTTATACGCTGTGGCCCAAGCGTATGTGGAGTGCATAGAAGATGCTCAAAAAATATTTGTTGTATGGTATTCTCCCTGGCGCAAACTTCTAGAGCAGCTGATTTTGCATACCTACATTGTCACTGTATTTAAATACCTACCTTCGAAAGTGTGAGCATTTGATATGACTTCATCTTGTCTGGCTGTCTAGAATAAAGATGCAATAAACTTCTCAAATAAATTCAGCTCCTGGGAAAAAAAGGCCAAATCTATGTGAAAGCAGAGTTTAAAGCTGTTTATGAAAACTGAACAAAAAAGCATTCCTTCTGGGGAAAAATATATATATACATATTTAAATATATACATATGCATATATATGTGTGTGTATACATACACATATATATTTTGACACAGGCAAGAGCCACAGAAGTGAAACTGTAGAACTTGAATATCAGTGCTGATGGGACAGTGATCCTGGCAAGGTACTTTTCTCTGGTCATTTGACAAGACAAGAAAGTCTTGAGGCCTGAGAGGACAGCTAGCATACTCACAGATTTGTGATGCCACAGTCTAGAAAGTGCTTGGCCTTTGTGTGAATGGTAATATCAGTGATACTTTACTTCACAGGGACTCAGTAGAAGCCTCAGAGACACTGTTTTTGAGGCTTAGGACATTTGTAGTTTTCAGTTTGCTAAGTCTTTGGAGTGCATAACACTTCACTTGCTGTGGGAGAGAAGGAAAGGCACTGAAGCTCTGCATTGAGAAAATTGCCAGTATGGAAAGGGTGCTTTTAGATTATTTCCCACCTGCCTTCGGCTCAGGTCATGATCCCAGGGTTCTGGGATCGAGCCCCCCATTGGGCTCCCTGCTCAGTGGGGACCCTGGTTCTCCCTTTCCTTCTGACTGCCGCTTCCCCTGCTTGTGCTCACTCTCCCTCTCTCTCAATCTCTGTCAAATAAATACAATCTAAAAAAATAGAATGCAGCAAACTCTACACCTTTTAAAACCTGAAATCTTCTACTTTTGCTTTTCTCTTTGCATCAACACCGTGCAATCAGCCAGTCACCCAGGCACCTGCTCCCGCATGTCCCCGTGCAGTCCTTGTCAGGTCCTCTCCATGTAGCTCTAGAGTTTCTCCCCATCCCCTCTTCCATGGCAGTCCTCTAGTCTCCCTGTCAAGGGCCACCATCTCACTCAGGTGGTCCCTCAAACCTTAGCCTCTTCTCCTCACATCCTCCCTGTCTCATTGCCAACAGAATGTTCCCAAAACAAAACTAGGCCATGCCCCTCTGTGTTGCCTTCAAGACACTGGACCATTTATGCACCACATGGACTTCCTGTGGAAGCACTGTTGAGCTGAATGATCTCAGGTGCCGGGAGCCGACAGATGGAGCTGCAAGTCACAGACCATCGGGCATCACATCTCAAAATATAGACGGCAGCATTTCCCATGAAAATGAAACAAGTCCATCAGGTCTGCTAAGGATACTGTGAAGTGCAAGTGGCCGTTCTTTCTGCTGTCAGTCTATCCAAAAGGAGAGAAATAAAGAAGCGGGAAGAAAGGTGTTGCATACTCCCTCTAGGGAAGATTGAATAGGTGCCTCCAACGAGCCAGGGTCAGGACAGAAACCCTCTGAGCAGATGTTTCCAAAGCAAGACAAATGCTCTGGTTGGGAATGTTCTAGCTTCCTGTCCTCATGGATTCCTGCTTCAAGAACGAGGCACAGACATGCCCACATCTCCGTTCAGTAGCTCAGTAGAAAATAAACTCCATCTGCCCCCCTCCAACAGAATCTCTAAGGTGAAGAAGTCTGAGTCCATTAACAGCCAAATTTTAGAGAAATTATCCCACAAAAATTTCAGGCATTAGTCCTGATTAGTAATGGAATAGCAGTCTCTCCATGGATTTCTTAAAGAATAATGTACTTTCAGAAGTCCATCAACACATCTGATACACAACTCATCTTTCATTTTAATTTTGTGTTCTTTTTTCCCCTCAATTTAGCAGATTAACACATAAACCATTATTTTTGTTTCCTCAAAACAACAGTGCATACTTGTATATCCTCCTGGCAATCCACATTTCTAAATATTCTCATGATAAGGCTGAATGAATGGACTAATATGTCATTTATGGAAATGAATAAAAGGAAAGGATGCATCGTATCTTCTTGTCTCACGTTGTTATTCATCCAGCTGAATTAGAAGAGAAATGGAATGCATCAGTTGAATATTGTGGGACTCCAAATGTGCAAGCTGACAAAAGACACACAGAGGTGATATTTTAGTTGGCCACCTTCCTTCCTTACAAGGTGACCTGCTGCTGCTGCTGCTTGGAAGAAGAAAAGCCATTTATCCATTCTGCTCACACTGTCTTGATTTTGGCAAGGCCGTCTTGTCTGCAAAGATCATGGTAGGAGTACAACAGCAAGTCCAAATACTGTAAAATGGCCAGTTGGAGCCACTTTCTGAACAGCCCTGGCCAGCAGTCCCTCCCCACTACACCCCTTGACACGCGACGACTCCCACCATCCTCTTGCACAACCGTTCCCAACAGGTCCTCATAAACCTCTTGGTTGTTGCATGCAAAAGTTAGAGATACTGTAACACCTCGCGAGCTAGATAGGTCTGCTCACCATTTTTTTCTCAAGAATAAGCTGGTACCTGGGAAAAACACTAACTCTCACTCTCCCTAGCTTCCAGGCTCTGACAAATAACCCACTTGGAGATAAGGATTTTTCTGGGTTTGTTTTGTTTTGTTTTGTTTTTTGGGTGTTTTGCTTTTGTTTTTTGTTTTTTGGTTTTGGGTGTTTTTTTTGTTGTTTTTTGGGTTTTTTTGGATACTGATGATTTTTGAAATTAAAATATTCCAAGATGGAATTTTCTAGTCCACCAGTTCAAGTAAGACACTTCAATGGGGTTTTCTCCTGGTTGAGAGAAAACTCAGTGGGAATGAGGTTAGAACCCTGTGTGGGCCTTTGCTGGTTGGGGAGGCAGATGGCAGGGCAATATTAGGGAGATAAAAGAGTTAAAAGTATTCCAGAATAAAGTGACTACTTCATCACATCATAATTCTGTCTCTGGTTGGCCTCACTGTTTACAGCCAAGATGATTCCCATATTCCAAGCACCAGCCGAAGAGTCTGACGTACCTGTGATTAGGAGGTGTTTTCTGGGCCAATGTCTTCCCCAGAGTGACTGGGTTTTTCCTCTTTAAATCATTCAAAATTACTTTAGTCATTCTGGTGTCAGTTTATATCTCAAACACTAAGCAAAGAGGAAGATTTTTATTATTGAAAGATATATAGGAACTTTGAAGATTCGATGCAATAAATTAAAAACAGAATGGTCATATTCTTCCAGTGAGGATAAAATATACTTCAGTTTATTAAAAATATTCCTTTGGGGGCACCTGGGTGGCTCAGTGGGTTAAGCCTCTGCCTTCGGCTCGGGTCATGATCTCAGGGTCCTGGGATCGAGCCCCGCATCGGGCTCTCTGCTCAGCGGGGAGCCTGCTTCCTTCTCTCTCTCTGCCTGCTTCTCTGCCTACTTGTGATCTCTGTCTATCAAGTAAATTAAAAAAATAAATAAATAAAAAATATTCCTTTGGTGGGAAGTGTGTCAGTATGATTTTCTTGTCATTTTATGAACCCTTGTTGGATGTGTGTTGTCTATATTCTCTCTAGTGAAGACTTTTTTTCCTTTTTTTAAATTTCCAACCAAAACTGTACTTCTTTGCTCTATTTGTGATATTACAAGCAAACCAGTTGTGTGATATACACACTCATTTTTTTGTGTTTTATCTGATAAGTTATGGTATGGTTCTGTAAGTTCTCAAATATTTTTAGTCACTGTTCTAAGTGCCCTTGCTGTCAAAATCTTTAGGCATTCTTTAATTTGTTAGAGTATTGAAGTTTAAATAAAGAACATTTCTGTAGGGTTGAGGCACTGTAATTTTCTAAGAAGGCCCAAGAAGTAGTGGAATACACTTCGTTTTAAGTAATAATTAGTTGGTAATATTAACATAATCTTTTACCCAAGAACAGTGGCTTGCCACAGCCATCTCTCCCTAAGACATCTCAAAAGAAAAATGAACTTGTGTAGAAAAGAAATGTAACCTATTGTCACCAAGACTCTGGCCCCAAATCCATTCTAGGACATCAGTGAGCTGAGCAGGAATCCACAGAGAGCTCTCTTAAACAAGTGAGGTTCCTGCACTTTCATTTCCAACTGTTCTGTCCAACTGAAATTTAAAACTGCTTAAAGCAGAAACCTAGCAATTCCTTGCAGATGAGGCTAGAGCAGTGCTGGCCTCCACTGTAACAGCCTCCTAGGAACCTGAGGCAGAGAGGATGAAGCAGCAGACCTAACTGGTCCCCAGAGGGCTCCTGGCTCCACATCTCACGGTCACCAAAGTGCTTGTTTCTGGAAGGCAGATTTTAGGGCTCCCCCCACCGACTCAAGACCCCCACGTGTCTCTCACAACATTTGAGTGTGAGAGCCCCCTGTAAGGCAGGGTAACATTAAAATAATAACTAAGGAGACAGACAAATAAATACTTATCCGAAAGCCTGATTGAGCCCGCAGGAATGTGCCTTAACAGGGACCTCACATGAGACAGGGAGGCATCAGACGAGAAGGGCTTCAGAAACCACAGCGTTTGAGAAACACTGATGGAGAGTACAGAAGGCGGGGTCTTCTTCGGTTGCCTGCCTTTAATGAAATGATGGAAGGGAAGACACAAGCATCCGGTATGTTTAAATATCCTTGTAATGTTGGCTGTTCTGCTCATGCCCTAATCAGACTTTATTAAATGCACTCTTTGCCCTTGAGTGGCCATAAATTAATTTACTACCTTACTATAAACTAGTGGCCACAAACTAGTTTACTAGTTCACTGTGGTGGAAGGAGGAGCAGCATGTGCACATTTTGGGAGAGCAAGCGTATAGCAGGTTTTAGTAAACTTTTTATGGGAAACTGCCCCTCTTGCTGGGTTTTTACAAACCAAGACACCCAGATATTAAAAAAAAAAAGGGTATTAAGAATGCTCAGATGTCTCTCCACCCTCTCCTGGCCACTACTCCCCACTCACCCAAGGACCCCAGCTGCATGATTATAACAATGTAAATTACTTTTATGTTTTAATTTTTTAAGATTGTATTTATCAATTTATTAATTTAGTGTATTAATTTATTTGAGAGAGAGAGCACAAGCTGGGGGGAAGAGCAGAGGGAGAAGGACAAGCAGATTCCCCACTGAGCACAGAGCCCCATAAAGAGGTCGATCTCACAACCCTGAGATCATGACCTGAGCCGAAATCAAGAGTCAGGAACTCAATTGACTGAGCCACCCATGCAAAGCCTAAATTGTTTTCATAATCACGTTGAAGTATCATATCTTGTACCAGAATCATAATAGATTATGCACCTTTCCTTTTGTTCATTTGCTTGTTTTTTTTTGTTTTTTTTTTTTACTGTGGCTAACTTCCGAAGTATACCTTCCACAACCATACACTGGCCACTTATGAATCAGTAACAATGTGTCGTCAAGATAATGTTCCGACTTTCATTTCATTCGCTTCCAAATAGAAGTCCAAGTCATTCTTGTTTGAATCCCAAGGCAGGTGTGTCTCAATGCCTGGCTCTTGGTAAGGTGTAAACGAGTAAGGTTATTGATGCTAGTAAATAAATTGGTTGAAAACATGAGTAAATAGATTTTGACAATCTAAATCAGTTAGGAAAAAGTGAGGGTAATTTCTGATCAAAGAGAGAAAATGGGAGTATAAATTGAGACTTCCAGCAAAATTCTCCAAAGCCAACCCTCTTCCTCGGGTCTACTTGCAAGTTACATTCAAGAGTGGCAATGAGGGGTACATGAAGCCTGGGCAGCATGGGCAGTCTGGTTTTCAAAGTCAGCCTCCGACTGAGGCAAATAAGCAGCCTGTGCTCATGCGGGAGAGGCAGGCTTGACTAATGGCATCCTTTGTCTCCTGGAGGCTTGACCGAAGAGGACTGTCCTCTCCTGGGGTCCAGGAGAGAGACAGAGTTCATGGAGTGAGAAGGACAGGAGCATGTTAGAGGCCCTGAAAGCTTTGGTGAGAGAGTCTGGCTGGTCTTTCACAAAAGCACAGGCTCCCCTTATGGGCCTGGGCTGCTGCCCAGGGTAGACACAGACAGAGAAGTTAATGTGGTCAGGGACAGATGGTGGTAGTGAAATCAGGGTGGTAACCAGGAAGGAGGTGAGAAGTAGTTAGATCCTGCTTGTATTGTATATTTTATTTTAAAGTGTGGTATCGCTCCTATTCTTTTTCTGCAAGTGATTTTTTAAAGCATTTATTTATTTATTTATTTTTTGGACACATTTTTTTAAAAAGATTTTATTTATTTATTTGACAGAAATCACAAGTAGGCAGAGAGGCAGGCAGAGAGAGAGAGGGAAGCAGGCTCTCCGCTGAGCAGAGATCCCAATTCGGAACTCGATCCCAGGACCCTGAGATCATGACCTAAGCCAAAAGCAGAGGCTTTAACCCACTGAGCCACCCAGGCACCCCTACCTGACACATTGAGAGGGAGTGAGAGAGCACAAGCAGGAGGAGCAGCAAGCAGAGGCAGAGGGAGAAGCAGACTCCCTGCTGAGCAGGGACCAACCCCCACCCAATGTAGGACTCGATCCTAGGCCCTGGGATCATGATCTGAGCCAAAGCCAGATGCTTCACCGACTGAGCCACCCAAGTGCCCGGTATTTTAGTTTATAGTCAATAAAGTATGCTCGTGGATTACCCGTGAGGGGTGCACAGCAGCAGGAGTGGAGGCGGGCCGAGGAGCCTTAAGACTCCTCCACTGTGAATCGTAAACAGCCATGGAGCGGGTTTGTGAGGGTGAGAACTCCCTTGAGAAATGTTTGTTGAGGGGTGCCTGGGTGGCTCAGTGGGTTAAAACCTCTGCCTTCAGCTCAGGTCATCATCTCAGGGTCCTGGGATCGAGCCCCGCATCAAGCTCTCTGCTCAGCAGGGAGCCTGCTTCCCCTTCTCTCTCTGCCTGCCTCTCTGCGTACTTATGATCTCTGTCAAATAAATAAATAAAATCTTTAAAAAGAAAAGAAATGTTTGTCAATCCCCACACAGAGGTGTGAGGAGGACCAACATGCTGAGATAGACAGATGAGGTCAGCTGGGAGTCACGAGGTTACTGACACTTCTCAGAAAATGACATGCGGCCAGGGTCCACCAGGACCTGAATGGGAGGAGGAGGAGACGGTCAGCCCTAAATCCTTCTATTTACTTGAAAGAGTTCACGTTAGAGATGGTGGGACTGCTTGCCACCAGTCCTCAGGTGCAGGGAGGGAAGGGATTATCCACACTTGCTCCTTTTAATATTGAAAAAGGAGTAGTTTGTCTCTTTCAGTGTTTGCTCTCCAAAGTAACTAAATAGTGTATTTTTCTTCTACTTTTGCTTTCTTGGCTTTTAGTTTCATTACTGAAAATGGGACTCGTGCCCAGAAATACTCCAAACAAAATCTGGCTTTTAAATATAATGTTTAACTTGTAACTACAGATGCAGTAGATATAAATAAAGTTATCTTTATGGGATGAAGTGATTTCTTAAAAACCCCACCTTGTTTCACTTGACCTGCTTTTTGTGCTTCTCATCTCATTCACCAGTGATTACAGGGGAACCAAATAAGTCAGATTTTTGAGAATTTCTACTTATGTTGTTTAGAAGCAGAGAGGGTCGGATGACAGGTCTGATGCATGGTCTTGCTGCAGAGCAAAGTATAACAGTATTAATTTGTGTTAAGTGCCATATTTTACCTCTAATTAATCTGGAGTATCCACGTTATTAATATTATTTCCTGCCTCTAATCTCTTCCATCCATCTTACATTTATGTATTCATTTGCATTCTCTGAATTAGACAAACATGTTGTGAATTTCCCTGCGTAGCCTCTCATAAATCAAGACACCTGAATTTGGGTGCTTTCCTGTCTGTTACTTACATGTGATGTAGCCTTAAATTAAAACTCATCCTTCTCCTTCTCCATGAACACAAAGGAATATGTTTTCGTGTTTAGAGAGGGGTATACAAAAGAGAGGTTAAGAAGGTGGACCTTGGGGGCACCTGGGTGGCTCAGTGGGTTAAAGCCGCTGCCTTCGGCTCAGGTCATGATCCCAGGGTCGTGGGATCGAGCCCCGCATCGGGCTCTCTGCTCTGTGGACAGCCTGCTTCCTCCTCTCTCTCTGCCTCTCTGCCTACTTGTGATTTCTGTCTATCAAATAAATAAATAAAATCTTTAAAAAAAAAAAAAAAGAAGGTGGACCTTGGAGACAATCTGGTTAGTTCCCCTGAAATGTCGAAATCAAACAAAGTATGTGGAAGCAATACAAACATATCAACCATACTAATGACAAACTAATGCGAGGGTTAAAACAGAGTTTCACATGTTATGTTTAAAGATATGTAGAATTAGATTCTTCTCATAGATCTGATTTGAGTTTTATTTCCTTTTCATTGGACTACTTTGTTTTCATCATGCAGATAATAACATGTTTTCCTGGCTTCACAACAGGCAGTAAAAATTAACAACCTACGAGCTGAATGTAAAACATAAACTTCTTTCACCAGGATAAAATTTGGCTTTTTGTTTTCCTCTCACCGTCCATAAATTGTGTGTTTGTGTGTATTTATTGGGCGAGGGGAGTGGGGACAAATGATAGATTTTGTGACTTTTCATAACATCACTAGTATGCCCATATGGATAGGACATAATGGCTTTTGGAATAACTAGCTACAAAATAAAGGCGAGAGAGAGAAAAGGTCCTGTTCAGAATGACTTGCATGTATGAATTCCTCCTGCTTTAAGATTTTTTATTTATTTATTTGACAGACAGAGATCACACAAGTAGGCAGAGAGGCAGGCAGAGAGGGGAGGGGAGAAGCAGGCTCCCTGCCAAGCAGAGAGCCCGATGCGGGACTCAATCCCAGGACGCTGGGATCATGACCCGAGCGGAAGGCAGCGGCTCAACCCACTGAGCCACCCAGGCGTCCCAAATTCCTCCTGCTTTAATCAGATCACAGTTGCTGGGTCATAACCCCATACAGACCAATTAGTTTCATCCAGTATAAAAGCGATGTTTTCTGGTCTTAGACTGTACCTCTCACTCCCATCATCTGTGCTCAAGGAACCTGCTGTGTGTCACAGAGGGGAAACCAAGAAGAGTGTCCATGGCTCAGCACAAATTAATCATAACCTCTGGATGCAGAAGGAGCTACCCATGGTGTCAGCAGCACATATGGGCTATGTGTGAGAGGAATACGTAATTCCAGAAAAGGCTACACATTATTTCAGGATTGTTGTCCTCAGTGCAGAGCGGAGTTAATAGACATTTTACACCGTGGACCCCTCTTGGCAGTCTGTTCCCAAAGAAAATTCAAATGCACAAAATAAATGGCATAATGTTATAGAGGGAATCTAATTCATGGAGATGGAGTTACCAAAATATTAAAAAAAATAGTTTTTATCCATGCTTTAAATAGCATAATGTAAGTGACTTTATTAATTACCATAATTTCAAGTTAGTAATTAGCATAAATGATACTTCAAAAATCTTCAATATTAATACTAATGTGAAGAAAAGAAATATTGTGACTTTTCTTGGTTCAGAGTTACCAGCATTGCCAAACATCACTGTGATTTGTTACTTACCCTATTAGTTGATGAAAATGCTAAATAACAATTGGAGGAAAGTGCACAACTGTCTTCTAGAAGGCCTAGGCTCTCACCTCTGGGTTGAAAAATCAGAGATATCTATCTAAACTATTTATAAATTTTCATGACCAAAATGTTATTATTTCATCCAGGAAAGCACTCCACTATTTAATGCAAAATATTTAACTTTCACCTTGAATTGATTTCAAAATATAACTATTGCGGTTATAGGGAAAACTTATGAATAAAAATTGACAATGGTAACTTTTAATTTATTTTAATAGATATACATTATATTGGGCTGTATCAAGGTTTTGCCTAGCTAACAGTTGGAGGAAATTTTCTAGAACTCAGTTGTGATGAAATATTCTCTTAAATAAAACTTTTGGGTTGCTATAGAATAAGACAAATTTTCTTAATAAAACAGAAAGTCAAGTGTTGGTATTTCCCCAATTCCCAACATGACTACACGGCCATGGAAAGAAAATATATTAGAAATATAAATTGTCATCAATTTTTTAAGCTGAAGAGGAGAAAAAACAGGAAAACAAACATATTTCTGGGACATGAATATTAATTTTACTTGAATAGCATATGCAAATAAATAATATTTGAAATTCTACAACTACTAAAAGTATTTCATTGAAATCATGTCTGTCCATATATGATACTTTTGAGGACTTTTCATGGGCAGAAATGTAGCCTTAATCTATTAATTTTATATGGAAATATGAATTATTTGGGGTTTAGATCATTCATGTAGGGCTAGAAGAGACAGAGGAGAATAAAGTAAATATAATACTTTATGAATCTTTTCCCTTGGGCTTACATATTTTATCAGCAATTTACCAAATGTCTTTGTTTCTTGGTTTTCTGTCTACTTGTATAAAAGCACAGTTATCTCTTCTTTTTTTTTTATTTTAAAGATTTTTATTTATTTATTTGACAGACAGAGATCACAAGTAGGCAGAGAGGCAGGCAGACAGAAAGAGGGAAAAGCAGGCTCTCCACTGAGCAGGGAGCCCGATGCGGGGCTCCATCCCAAGACCCTGGGGTCAAGACCTGAGCTGAAGGCAGAGGCTTTAACCCACTGAGCCACCCAGAAGCCCACAGTTATCTCTTCTAACAACATTCAGTAGTAGATACAATAACTCACAGCAATGATTATTAATATTTTTTTTTAAATATATGCTGAGTTTTAGGACAGGAGACCTAAAGTTGATGAAGCCTCTGTGGACTTTCTATTCCTCATTTACACTTTCTAAGGGTCCCAGGCCCCTCAACTCTAAAGCATTTCTTCTTTCTGTACTGCACCCATTCGAAAAAGAATCCTCATAAATAGTATGAAAAGTGACCCTCCAAGATGATCCAAGAACATATAACATTTTAACCTTTTTAAAAATTCTTTTCTAGGCTGAACAGGACAATGGCCATCCTCTGCCTGCCTTCGCCAGTCTCCATATTGAAATCCTGGATGAAAACAATCAGAGTCCGTATTTCACAATGCCCAGTTACCAAGGCTATATCCTGGAATCCGCCCCCGTGGGAGCAACCATCTCTGACAGTCTGAACTTGACCGCTCCTCTGAGAATTGTGGTTCTGGACAAGGATATAGAAGATGTAAGCTAAGCATAAATATTGCTCTTGTTTCCTTGACACATCTTATTATATTTATGTCAATAGGAACTTTGACAAGGATATCGCGATGGGATCTATGGAATAGAGAACAGAGTCCTTGTGAATAAGAGTCTCATAAATGAGAATCTTGGTGTTGTAATTTAATTTCACGTCAAGAATACTATAAGAAAAGAGCATGCTTGAGTTCAGCGACATTTTTTTTTTCAGTTTTATACATACAGGGTATAGGGAAGAAAATGAATGTTTCATTTATAGTTTGCTAAACCCCCAGGAATCTTTTTTTTTTTTTAATCTTTACATTATACAAAGCACTCTTGTATTTTCTCTTTTTATGTAATTATTTTTATTTTTATTTAAACATATAATGTAACCCCACCACCCTCTCCCAACACCCCTCCCCCCCCACTCCCCTCAGTATGTTTTATGACATTTAGAGTCTCTTTTGCTTTGTCTCCCTCCTGATCCCATCTTGTTTCATTTATTCTTTTCCTACACCCTAACCCCCGACCCCATTGCATCTCCATTTCCTCATATCAGGGAGATCATATGATAGTTGCCTTTCTCCAATTGACTTATTTCCCTAAGCATAATACCCTCTAGTTCCATCCATGTCATCGCAAATGGCAACATCTCATTTCTTTTGATGGCTGCATAGTATTCCATTGTATATATATATATATCAACTCTACTTTATCCATTCATCTGTTGATGGACATCTAGGTTCTTTCCATAACTTGGCTATTGTGGACATTGCTGCTATAAACATTCGGGAACACGTGCCCCTTTGGATCACTACGTTTGTATCTTTAGGATAGATACCCAGTAGTGCAATTGCTGGGTCATAAGGT
>ML108695.1:0-29569 GCA_003697995.1 Taxidea taxus jeffersonii
TAAGTGTTTTGCTTTACATCTGCTCATTTATCTACGTAGAATTCACCTCAAAATGTTACCCTAGTCGTGTGCATCACCTTTCAACATGTTCAAACAAAACAGGTACTCCATTTCTTTAAGAAATCTCTCCCAGAGCTTTCCAGCCTACTCCAACAGGCATGGTTTCCCTCAGTGCTGGTTATACAACCATCACTTGAAAAGCTACTTTCCATCATCATGGGAATTCCTTGTCTCTATTGTTTTATAATAAAATGTCTTTTAGTATGGGTCTGTCTCCATCCATTATACTGGGCAATCACTGGGCCCTTTGAATCTGGAAACTCATGTCCTTCAGTTCTATAAAACTTATTTGAATTACTTTATTAATGATCTGTCCTCTCTGTTTTCTTTGTTCTTTCTGGCTCTCCCATTAGTGGCTCACTGGATCTCCTGAACTGCTACTCTTATCTTTTTGTATTTAAATTCTAGTTAACATACAATGTAATATTAGTTTCAGGTGTACAATATGGTGATTCAACACTTCCATACAACACCTGTTGCTCATCACAAGTGCACTCCTTCATTCCCATCACCTATTTCAACCATCTCTTACCCATCTCCCCTCTGGGACCCAGAGTTTTCTATAATTAAGAGTCTGTTTCTTAGTTTGTCTCTCCTCCTCTCTTTCTCCCCTTTGCTCATTTGTTTTCTTTCTTAAATTCAATATATGAGTGAAATCATATCACATTTGTTTTTCTTGGACTCATTTTGCTTATTGCACAGTATCTTCTAGCTCCATTCATGTCGTTGCAAATGGCAGGATTTCATTCTTTTTTGATGGCTGAGTAATATTCCACTGTATGTATGTGTACACACATACACACACACACACACACCACATCTTCTTTATCCATTTGTCAGTCTATGAATACTTAGGCTGTTTCCATAATTTGGTTATTGTAGATAATACTGTTGTAAACATCAAGGTGTATGTATCCCTTCAAATCATTATTTTAGTATCCTTTGGGTAAATACCCAGTAGTGCAAATGCTGGGTCATAGGGTAGTTCTATTTTTAACTTTTTTGATATTGTTTTCCAGAGTAGTTCTACCAGTCTCCATATCCACTAACAGTGTAAGAGGGTTCCCCCTTCTATACACCCTCTGTAATACCTGTTGCTTCCTATGTTGTTGACTTTAGCCTTTCTGATAGGTGTTAAGATGATCTCACTGTAGCTTGATTTATATTTCCCTGTGATGAGTGATGTTGAGTATCTTTTCATATATCTGTTGGCCATCTGTATGTCTTCTTTGGAAAAATGTCTATTCATGTCTCTTGTCCATTTTTCAACTGGATTATTCATTTTTAAAAAATTTTTATTTTTATTTAAACAAGTAATGCAACCCCACCACCCTCTCCCCCCACCCCCCTGGATTATTCATTTTTTGAGTGTTGAGTTTTATAAGTTCTTTATATATTTTAGATACTAACCCTTCATCAGATATGCAATTTGCAAGTATCTTATCTCAGAACTAACAAATTCAGTGACGTCAAAGGATGTAAGGTGTACACAAATCTGTTCCATTTCTATATACCAGTAATGAAGCAGCAGGAAGAGAAATTAAGGAATCAATCCCATTTCCAGTTGCACCTAAAACAATAAGCTACCTAGGAATAAACCTAATCAAAGAGGTGAAAGATCTCTATTCTGAAACTATAAAAAGAACTTATGAACAAAAACTAAAGATGATACAAAGACATTCCATGCTCATGGACGGGAAGATCAAATATTATTAAATGTCTATACTACCTAAATCAATTTTCGTATCTTTTCTCGTCTCTTCCATCTCTTTATCTTTTTGCTCAACCATCTAAGGTATGTCCTCAACTTTCTTTTCAACTATTCTAGTTGTTTCTTCATGCTATCATATTTTTAATTTTCAAAGACTCTTTTTATAATGAATGTTTTTCTTTCATGCAGTTATATTTATTTATCCAGAAGGTCTGTTGATTAGTTTCACTTGTCTGTCTGGAAGCTTTCTTTCCCCTGCATAGTTCGTTTCTTCCAAGTTGTAATATATCCATTAGTTTTAGTTTCTTTTATAAGGTGTTTCTTCAAATGTTAAAAAGTAGGTTTAAAAACCAAAACATAACATTGTTTGGAAGTTCAAGTATGCATTGGTGGAGCTTCCAAACTGGTTTTCCTTGTATGATTTTCTGGATAGACCATTTTGTAGGGAGAACCCTTGATACAAATATCTCTAGGCCTTCCCTTGGGGGTTGTACAAAAGTCCCAAAGACTTTTTGAACCATCTTCTTAGGGAAACATGGAATGTGGAAACTGAGTGGAAGAAAAAATTAGGGGAATCTTAACACTTAATATGTAAACGTTCATTAAATCTCCTTATTTCAAATATGTATCCAAATCCTTGAATATATCAGAGAACCCCCAAGAACAGAGATCTTCTATTTTATCCTTTCCAGAGAATAAATCTCTAGGTTTCTGCTAAGATTGGGGAAGATCAGTCAGCCAGATGTTTCTTACTCAGGTTTACCCAGTTGATTTAGGATTCAGCTTTCTTTTATCTATTAAGACATTAAAAATTTGTCTATTTACTTTTTGGAGCCCACAGTTTTATTACTGTTTTTTCCAGTTGTTTGTTTGTTTGTTGTTTGTCCTGCATAAGTTTTGTCATTTTAGCATTCTGGAGGAAGAAGTAGAAATTAAATTCATATATTTAATCTGCTATCTCCAGACATTTATCTTTCTGTCATGGTATATCTTTCTCCCAAAAGTCGATCTCTAGCATACTCTGGTCTGGATTTGTATTATCATGGATTATGCCTCTACAGACATTGAGGAAATGGCCTTTAATAGGATCAGAAAGATTTCAGTGTCATCTTGGAGTGTTCAGTGAGGGTTCAACTGCCTTATATAACATAATAAGAGACACAGATATTTACCAGACAAATAAGAACTCCATATATTCTCTTAAAGGGAACAGAATTATTTCCTGAAAGTCTTTTTTCCAGTTCCATTTGTAAAACATTCAACTCAGAACAGAATCCAAATCCAAAGCTGGGAAATATTTTCACTCTCATCTGGTTCAATCTCCATTCTCTTACAACAAAAAACCACAAGTGATACAATGATTTAAAGACTTTACCCAAATCACACTGCTAAATAAATAGAAAGATAAAGCGCGTCATGTAAATCTGAATTATCATGTGCCTGTCATATAGTAGGTACTTAATATTTGTTGAAAAATGAATTTCAAATGATACCTTATATCCGAATCTGAAGCTTTCTGCCTCACTGCCAATTTTGTAATCTCTCCTTGAGACATAGTCTTATGAAGCTTTGCTTCTTCATCAACTGAAGAAAATCGCTGTGACGTCTGTAATAATTACATATATGAAAGACTTTAAAGCCAAGTAACCATAACATAACACTGTAATTAAAACTCAAGTTACAGAATTGAGAATTACATCTATTAAAAATATATAAAACTACATTCATATTGTTCAGCCACAATAAAATAAAAGAACCTACCAGAAATTTTATTAGCTTCCTAGAATAATCTGAAATAAAGTGAGCTTGGGTCAATGAGATGCTGAACAGGACCTACTAGAGTTCATGTTTTCTGACAACAATATCAAGTGGAAAGGTAAGGGAAAAAGTCAAAACCAACTAAACATACAGACAAAAAAGATCCAGAATCTGATAAATCTAGAATACAAAGTATAGTCTTTCATTCGTCCTTTTATGTGTCCCTACAGGTAGTAATTACTTTTATGGTCTAACTTGCTACTGTAGACTTTTATTATACCTAGTCAAGGATTTAAGAAAGGAAAAAAAACCACAAAGGATCAAACATTATCACCACTAATGGTCTAAACTATAAACAACTTACATGGCTTTATCAAACTGGGAACTGAATTTCAACTGGCAATTCTTGTTCCATTTATTTACAATTTGCCCCTTTAAGGAAAATCCCATTCAGAGAAAATTTCCTGTTACCTATTCAAATCCTTTCCTAATATTTCATTTTTTCTATAATTATAGTATCTTTTCTTTAGCCTTTTAGTCTGCTACAACAGGGACCAGTTTTATCCTCTTGCCTGAAACAACCAAAACCAAAACAAAACAGAAACCCAGACAAAATAGTAAGAACAAGCAGTTACCAAGATGATGGACAATTATTCTCAAGAGATAGGAAACAAAGGAAATGAGTCCTTCATCTGTCCCAGCTTAGTACCTTGAGACAGTTTCCAAATTGTGACACAGAGAGAGGGTTCCAGGAGAACCCTGGCAGACTCTCTGAGTTGAACACATCAAGCTGAAAGTCCAGAGAGACTAGAGACTGAGAGAGAGAGAGAGAGAGAGAGAGAGAATTGAAGAGGAAAGAGATACACAAATAAAAAACTGTGGAGATCTTCAGAGGGTATTTAGCTGAGTACTAACCAACACTTCTATGTCAGACAACTACCCAAAACCAGGCAAAGGACCACCTGAAAGGATTAAAGGTAATAATGCCCAGCACTTACCAAAAGTCAGTAACGGTGCCTGTGCCCAACAGTCAGAACATATAACTTTATGATTCCCAGGGTACTGGGTGAAGTATATAGCAGGATCTTGCCTCAGTAGTCAAGAATAAGTGTAGTCAAAAATAAGCCCTAGGTGAAAAACTGCTCTGTTTGGACCTAACAAATCTTAGTTTAATTTAATAAAAACTGTATATAAAGTTTAAAAAATGATTTTATTTACATATAAATATTAAAATGATTACTGCAGACTGATTAACAGGTCTCTTCCCATTGTTTCTTTCTTCCCCCCCAACCCCCGCTCCCCCACCCTTCTTCTTCTTCTTTGGTGGTGAGGGCACCTGAAATCTACTCTCTTAGAAAATTTCCAGCATTCAATACAATGAGACTAACAAATCCTTAGGAACCAACTCCTTCCATAACCAAGCTCTGAAATATTACTGGAACGTAACAGTCTCAAGAATATTAATCAGATACAAACGTATCCACAGCACCCAACAAGACAAAATTTACAATGTCAGGCATCCAATAATAAATAAGGAGGCATGCAAAGAAAACAATATATGACTAACAAGGAGGAGAAAAAGTCAATCCATCTATAGTGATTGAAAACTGACACAAATATTGAGCACTAGGAGATCAGAGAACTAACAAAAGGGAAAGGACTTAAAATTGCATGTGATTCAGGGTGACATATTTTTAAAGGCACTGCTTCTGAGGAAAATGAAGGTAAAAAGGGACAAAGGGGTGCCTTTTAGAGATTGAGTAGTGAAGAAAAGAAGCAGAAGAGGAATATTTAGAATCTAATAAGGCAAAACAGAAGCAAAAAATGGAGGACACAACATTGCCTCCAACACACACACACACACACACACACACACACACACACACAACTAACAGACTCCAAACAGGATGCCTGCAAAAAAACTTTTCATTTTCACACTGACAAAAGAGGAAGCTCTTGAAATCAAGTTACTTATAAACTATCCCAAATGCACAACATGAATAAATTAAGACAAAATCTACACAAGCTACAATAAGAAAACAAAGATAATTAGAACCAAAACAACTTAGATGATAACCCATCTCCCACCAAACAAACATACAGAAACCAAGCATGAAGCAGGAAACTGTAAAGTAAAAATGAATTAAATAATCTCATATACATGAAACACCATAACGAATCAGAAATTCAAAAATTAAAAATAGAAACGAGCCCCCCCCCACCTCAGTAAAAACCAGGAAGTGATGAAGGGAGTTGAATGAATTCAGGAAAGAAAAAAAAAGATAGCAA
Source organism: Taxidea taxus jeffersonii (assembly GCA_003697995.1). Lineage (NCBI taxonomy): Eukaryota > Metazoa > Chordata > Mammalia > Carnivora > Mustelidae > Taxidea > Taxidea taxus. Next base: position 5,819 of record ML108695.1, read on the forward strand.
AGAATAACTTAGAAGATGCCCAAGGGAGAAAAAATGCAAATGCAGATTTAAAAAGCAGAAAGATAATAAATAAATAAAGATAATAAAGAATAGAAAGTAAAAAGAAATGAGTAAAAAAGAATCAGAAAGAACATGGTTGAGATGGAAGACAGAAAAAGAAGAAAAAAACTTATTTATAATCGGATGCCCTAAACAAGAAAAACAAAATAATGGGACACCATATTTAAACCTGCAATCCATGAAAGTGTTTCAAACATAAGGCAAAACCAGAATTTATATATATAAGAATATGTAAAAGAATATGTAAAATTATATGTGCTGACAAATTATAAATAAAAGCCTAAAAAACAGAAGAGAGAGGAAAAGTAGAGACAAGAATAATTCATCAATAGTTGTGTCAAAATAGGTGAGAATTAAAAAACATTATTACAAATGACTAACTTGAGAATAATTGGTTAAATTAAAATACAGTAAACTAAGGCATTTTAAAAAGTCATATACAAACCAACAGAAAAAGAAACCCCCCCGTATCAAAAGAAAATTTAAGAAGTGAAACAGCAAAAAAGTAACATAAACACAGCAAATTTAACATAACACAAAATAATAACATAAGATTATTAAGAAAGATAATTGAGACTGCATCTATCAGTTATATCAACAAATAGGAACAGATTTAACTCATCTATAAGGCAAAAAATTTTTAATTTGGCTCACAAAGTAGGAACCAACTATACTGTGTACAAACACACATCTAAAACAAAAGGATCCAGAAAGGCTAAAAATAAAAGGATGAGAAAAAGTATTCCAGGCAAATGGAAATAATTAAGAAAGCCACAATTCAGAAAGAAGAAGAGGAAACTTTTTTTTTATTATAAACCCATTTTTTTAATTAAATAAATCACGTATCTATCTACCCCTTTCCAAGGCAATAGTGTCTATGTGCTGGTAGTACATTAGATTTGGTATGCCAATTATATATAAGCTAAGAAGAGGAATCTTTAACAAAACATTCTCTATACAAGACTGATCAAATGGTACAAAAAATAGTAAGGATACAGAAGACAACATAATCAGTAAGGAAGAGATTATGGTAATATACTGAAATTTTACATTCTGAATACAGAATATACCAACTTAAAAAATGCACATGGTACTTTCTCAAAAACTGACCACATATTAACAATAAAAATGATGAGGAAATTTGATCATTATAAATCATTATAAATACTCTTTTATCATAACACAGTTAAACTAGAAATCTAAAAACATTAAAAAATAAAAATGTCTTTCCTCTGAAAACAAAAGGATTTTTATTGAACAAGGTTTGGGTAAAAAATAATATAAACTGAAATTACTGATTTTCTCAAAAAATAATTAAAAACTTAATACACAATAGAATAAACAAGATACAACTAAAGTAGTGGTCAGAAGAAAATTCACAGCCTTAAAAACCAGTATTATCAAAAATAACTTAAATAAATGAATTAAATTCCCCCACTTAAAAGGTAGAAAAGTAAGAAATTTAGAAATAAGAATTTAGAAAAATAAGAAATTAAAAATAAGGAAATTTTTAAAAAATAAGGAAATAAATAATAAAGATAAAAGCAGAATTCAGTGGAGAATGGGGGTGGGGGAAACTAGGGCTAATAAATAAATCAAAACCCTATTATTTTGGAAAAAAGTAACAACGAGACAAGTGATTAGCTAACTTAAAAGAAAAAAAGGAAAAAACACAAACCTACAAAATATGAGATGACAGAAGGGAAATAACCATTGAAACAGAATTTTTAAAGAACATGAGACTAATTTCCAGACTTCAATGCAAATAAATCTGAAATTTAGATGAAATTAATAATTCCATAAGAAAAAATTATTTACCAAAATTGACTCCATTAGACAGAAAGCTTATAAGACTAATTTCTCTATAAGAAATACAGTTAATTATCAAGGAATTATGCCACAAAAAAATCCCAGATGGTTTCACAGGTAATTCTACCAAAGTTTTAACTGCAGAGAGTTGTGATGTTATGAACCATCCCCAACCTTCTGGAAAACAATAAAATACATATAAATGTCAAGTGTGGGGGCACCTGGGTGGCTCTGTCAGTTAAGCATCTGACTTCAGCTTGGGTCATAAGCTCAGGGTCCTGGTTCCAGCCCTATGTTCTCAGCAGAGAGTCTGCTTGTCTCTCTCCTGCCTGTGTCCCTGCTTGTGCTCTCTCTCCCTCTCTCAAATAAATAAATAAAATCTTTTTTTTTTTAAAGATTTTATTTATTCATTTGTCAGAGAGAGAGGCACAGTGAGAGAGGGAACACAAGCAGGGGGAGTGAGAGAGGGAGAAGCAGGCTTCTCACAGGACGCTGGGATCATGACCTGAGCTGAAGGCAGATGCTTAAGACTGAGCCACCCAGGCGCCCCATAAGTAAAATCTTTTTAAAAGAAATTAATTAATTAATAATAAATAAATAGATAAATACTAAGTGTATTCAACAGTACAGTTGCTACACTGGGACTACCAATCCAAACCTTTTATGTCATAAACTTTGTTCAGTATCAACCAGATTTCCAATTTGCAAGAAAGAACCATCTCAAAATCACCAGTACAGGTTCTAAAATTCTATGAACATCCTCTCCTGGCTTCCCCTTTCTGAGAAATTCCTAAGACCTAGTCAAAGTAGATTTTCCTTTACTTTATGTAAAACAAGCTAAAAAACTTAAGTCTTGCTCAATCAACAGGTTTTTCTGGCAGTTTTTTGTGGAGTGAGCAGTGGAGAGAAGGAAAATTCAACACTGATAAGGATTGGAGAGTATTTCAGATAGTAACAAACAGAAACAGGAATGTAAGAAGTGACAGCAGTTTGGGGATAAAATGAGAAATTTTTCATACTGGAGATAAAGAAGACAAATGTTGGAGAGCTACTTGGGAGTCATGCCCATAGAGATGATTGTCCAGTCCAGGGTAACAGAGGAAACTATGTTACCTATACCAATTCTACTAATAAGGAAAAGAAATGATGTGACTAACTCACTTACCATCTAAAATACTGAGAGACTAAAAAACCATATGAAAACCACCTTAAAAATATTACGTGGCAGAACACGTCATTATTCTTGAGTAAAAGCCAACAGAGTGGATGGAGGAACTGAGTGAGAGCAGCATCTGGAGAATGAAGTTATTCAAATGGCAGAATTAAAGGCAGAAAGTTAAAATGAAACAAAACAAAACACCAAAGTCATAAGGAAGGATGCTACTACTCTTGTCTCCACTCCTAGCAGGTAACAACTAATTAATGGCTGATGAATCCAGGAGGTAATGCTTATGGAATCCTCTTCAGGTAATTCATATAGAACTGTCTTTATCCCATTAGATCAGTTATTTCACAAATGGAAAAGTCAGATGGCTTCTTCCAAAACTGAGTAACACTCTTTTTAGCAAACATCAGAGTGACAGGATCACTTCGTCCAGACACACACACACACACACACACACACGCCCAAGTTTTTAAAAATCCATGTGCCTAGAAAATCAAGCGTATTTAAAATCCTAGAAATATTTGGATTTTTTGAGAATTCAGTAAATCCCACTTACAAACAATTAGTCTTTATCTTTATAATATCAGAGAACATTAGAACATGGCGAATTTTCAAGATAAACAAACAGAAACACTTTAAACTGTTCCTACCCTTTCCACCCCCCCCAACCCCAATAAGTATCTATCAGCATATTCTAGAAAGCAAAGCTTCTTCATGCAAGTGTCCACCAGAAACAAACACCACCATCTGTTCCTAAAACAGCTAGTGACGAAACAGAAGGACAGCAAGAGAGCTGGAGAAGAGACTATATACATTGTGCAGGGAGGCAGAGTGCTCTACAACTACTGGCATGCAGTGATCGTCAAGCAGGTGAACAGAATCACAGGCAGAGGCTACCAACTAGAACCCTTAAAGGGACAGAATGCTCCAAGCAGAAAGCCCAACTTCCGATTCATCTCATTAAGAGTTTTCACAGTGAGGAATAATTCTACCACCAAAAGGACTAAGGTTTGTAACAAAGAAAACTCTCAGGAACAAAACAGCAATTACAAATGTTAAGTTCTTCCACAAATGAAAAATCTATGTATACTTTAGAGAATAATTTAAGTATACTCCCTATCTATACCAAAAAAGCAATACTTTTCATTAAAATTAGTTGTTCCATAATATAATTTCATCTTTAACTACTAATCCTATGGTAGAGTATGTTTCATTATTTATAACTCAAAAACAGGGCACCTCCAAAATGAAGTTATTTTAACCTACACTGAAAAGAGGGCTTTGGCTCTAACCTGTAATTACATATCCTAATGGATATACAGATTATTTCCAATCTTTACAGTCCGACAGTTTAGCTCAAAGTAATGACTCATTTATCTAATTAGAGAACTTGTCATACATTTTTCTGTTTTTATTTTTTCTTTTTCTTATAATATCAATATTATCATTTAAAAATAGGGTATTTCTGGGCACCTGGGTGGCTCAGTGGGTTAAAGCCTCTGCCTTCAGCTCAGGTCATGATCCCAGGGTCCTGGGATCGAGCCCCACATCGGGCTCTCTGCTCAGCATTGAGCCTGCTCCCTCCTCTCTCTGCCTGCTTCTCTGCCTACTTGTGATCTCTGTCTGTCAAATAAATAAATAAAACCTTTAAAAAAAATAAAAATAGGGTATTTCTAACAGAAGATAAAGACAGTAAGGATATTCTAGAAATTGGCAGAAAATTTAATTCTTTGGTCCTATTTAAACTGTTCAACAAACAGTTTAAAACAGTTCAAAGATTAAAATACTTAATGACAAAAGACAAACCTAGAACTTTCCTACCATAATGAACAGATACTAAAGAAGAACATTAGAAATCCAACTTAAGGATATGAATGGAAATAAAATGCATATATCACTCCACTTGATCAATGATAATGTTTATATATGTAGTATAAGTTAGACATACAGAGTCCTTATATTGTGTATTTTTCAGAACAACTCCAAAAATCAAACATTTTAGATCCATAAATACATTCACACTTGTCAAACTATATATTCCTAATTTTGGTTGAAATATGATGATAAAGTTATATTCTTAGTAAAATATTATGACTAACTGCAGCTTTATTCAAATATAACTCCAATGTTGTAATTAGTGATTAATACAAATTCATAATACATACAGCCTTCTACCTGGATAGGTTGGTCCAGGAAAACATTTTTGGCATTGCTCATTAAATTTTTTTTAAATTCATGTTTATTTTCTAGTACTAAAAATGGGAGAGAGGAAGCAAGTTTAAAGGCAAAAACAAAAAAAGGAAAAGATATCATTTCAGTTAAAAGCAACTGGGTTATTTAACATATAGCCTATTCACTAGGCCAAGGATCAATTAGCAAACTATGGCAAACACATCAAATACAGCCCGCTGCCTGTTTTTGTAAATAGTTTTACTGGAACAAAGCCTTGCCCATTTGTTTTCTTACTGTCTATGGCTATTTTCACTCTACAGTGGTAGAATTAAATAGTTGCAACACAAACTAAAGGACCCACAAAATCTAAAACATTTACTCTCTAGTCCTTTACAGAAAAAAGTGTGAGGGCCCCTACTCTAGACCTTTTGAGATAGAAGACAAAATCTCTACATTAGTGCTAAATTAAATAACCTTAATTTTCCCTAATTTATGAGTTGACATATACTATTAAAGTGCCCTTTATCTGAGTAGTTAAATTAAGGCTTAGCTTTGTTGCTGTGTTCACTGAGGTTTCCCAGGTACAAACCATTATATGAGGAAGAAGCTGTGAAGGTTAGCTTTAGATTAGCAAAGGCTATTCACTATTCCCATCAGATTTGCTTGGTGCCTATTTTTCTTATATTACTGTAAAATTACCATTTCGGAGTCACTGTGAGAGGCCTGACCCAGGCTGGGTGCAGACCCTAGCTCAGAGTGAGAAGCTTGGTCAAGGGAGAGAAGGGGCTCAATAATGTCATCGTAATCATCTTCCTCTGTATCCCCCTCCCCATCGGCAAAAGTACCTCTAGTCAAGAAATCGGAGCGCGTCCGCGCCATTCGAGCTTTCTTTTTATGGGCCGGTCTGGCAACCTGCTTGACCAAATAATAAAACAAATAACATAAAAATGTTTTGTTTTGGTTTTTTTGGGAGATGATGCCAATGAAAGACAGAGAGGTCATGAATTTCTTGAAACATCCCTCCACCCCGCTTGCGGTGTCCTTTCTATGAGAAGTGACAGAGATAACCAAAAGCAATCCATATACATTACTCTGGACAAAGGACAAAAATGGAAGCCAAATCTACACTGTTCTCCATAGCCAAGGAAATCATCTTTCACCACTGTGATATGTCACCAAAGCCACTTGCATAAATTGCCTTCTTTTTTAAGCAACATCTTTTCTGTAAACATAATCTGGGATTTTAGTCAACATACCTTCCCTGAAGTACACCTCCCTAAGTTTATAACAGACTTAACTCATGGCTTCTTTCGAATAAACACTTGGGAGTAACTGCATAAATGAGGTGTTTTACCTAGAATAATAATTTCCAAAATAGGTGATTTTATTTTGCATAAAAGATAGATAAAATTAAATACTTACCTCTCCTTTGCCTGGCCCAGTTAACTTCACAGGTTTCCAATCTGGTTCATCTTGTTTACGGAGTTGAGGATTTCCACTGTTTAAGGCTTCCTTGTTGACACTAAGGATAATAAATAACAGGATTATAACTCAATTCTTAGCAGACATCCCATGGCAGCAGTCTTAAAGTACAGCCTAACAATATAATAATATAATATAATTATATACAATATGTACAATATAATTATAATTATATAATTTAATGTATAATTATATACAATATATAGTATATATAAAAATTGTATATATACATACATATGTGTATATATATAAATTGTATAAATATATACAATATAATTATATGCAATATAATTATATATAATACAAAATAATATAGCCTAACAAGACAAAGAATTCTAGCAAATTACATTAAATACTTCCAGATTTTATTCAATTCCCAAAACACATATATGACACATATATGTCAATTACCAAGAATTGACATATATGATTGGATTACTAGAGGCCTGTCCCTGACAATCACTGGGTATATTCCACTATGATGTATGTTTAAGACTAGTAGCAGCAGAATTAGCTCAGGAAAACAAATGGGTTTGATGATAAGGGAAAACGTCACATCCCCAAATCTTATAATTAGTCTTAGAAGGGACCTTTTATTCTAATCATTATAAAATACCTGATAAGTAGCTATCAAGTGATATAGATCCCATTACTTTGTTTTATACTGAGATGGTTCCTATTGGCTAGCAAATTTTCAGACACCTCTCTTCAGCTTTCATCTACTATATTAGTTTTAAAACTTTGTTATACAGAACAAAATCAAAACTAGCAGGATAACAAATTGTTATCCAGTTAAAGGAGGTATGCCATACAGAGATGTTACCTAGTGAAAACTTAATTTTGCTTGAATAGTCACAATGTGACTATTTTATCATTAAATTCTATGTAGAAATGGGTATCTGATGAAAATGTGAATCGAATCCAAAACTTTCATGGTCCCAATTACCTATATTAACTCAGTAGCGTGAGTTTTAAAATTTATCAATAACGTATTGCTAATCTCTCCTTAGCAGAACTATAAGCTCACTAAGAATCATACCTTACCTTCTAGCATAGTGCTGGGTTTAAAGTAGACACTAACTTATTATACAAGTTAACAGACTAATGGCTCTGTCATTCAAAATCTTCCACTTAAGTTTTACAAATGAAGACCTAGGGGCTGTAAGAGGTTATCTTGTCCTTTGCTCTATGCAATGAATCCTAAAACAAACCTAAATAGCAATGGCAATCTTTGCTAGCTAAAGGCTTCTCAGAGATCTCCCTTTTTGACCCACGTATGATTAAGCCTAGCAATTCCAGGTTATCCTAAAAGATTCCCTTTTTATTAAAATTTCTTACCACAGCTGAGCCTATCTGCTTTGTTCTAAAAAGAGGGAAACAACAGGACCTTTGACAGTACCTGACAACCCTAGCCAAATTTTAAACTCACAGCATTTTCTTTAGATTTCTCCATGATTTCTTTTTTGTTCTCCTTCATTAACCAGATGAAGACCACTATACACTTATCTGTGGCATAGAAAGAACACTAACATTACTTCCTAATCATGAAACTCAACAGTGATTCCTAATCATCCCAGTGATTTCTCAGTATGTGACCTTAAACAAGTCATTTCACCTCTGCAGGCTTCAGTGATCTCATCTATAATATGTGCGAACTGGAAAAAATAACTGAGAAACACCAACATTTATGATTCTATAAAATGCAATGAAAAGATTTTAAGTATGAATGTTACATAAGCCTTGACATAACCTAATATACAATCATTTTGAAGATAGATAGATCTTAATGAGGTAAAAGCAAACTAGATCAAGTAGCCCTAAGATTGTTTATCTTGGAAAATGATAAAAGAAGTTTGCAAGAATTCACAAGAATATTAATGTTTTTGAACTCTGTTAATTAAGTATGCCTTCTATAGAACACTTTCATGGATCCAACAACTACACATACACATACAACACACACACACACCTCACATCACTAAACTTCATCAGAATGACAGGAAATAATATTTTTAACACTCTGATGGGCTTATATATGCTACATAAGGTCTTTGAACTTTGGGGCAATCTCTAAGTTAATGGGCAAGCATAGGATCTCAAGCTGTCATTTGGTGCAACTGCATTTCATAATACCATATAAAAATCCCTGATGGAAAACATCAATGATCTCTTGCTTATATTTACAAAGGGTCTATAAACTCTGCACATAATTTTAACGACTGAAAGATTAAAAGCTCAAACTATGATAAGAGAGAAAAGGTTATTTTCCACAGTAAATGTGAAATTTAATTTTTTATCCCTAAGATATATACCCTCCTTTTACTTAAACATTGACATTCCCCCATAAGAACTGAGAGAATCCACTATATACAAAGAATTAATACAAATTTCTTAAATTTTACCATCTTTGCTTTCATGTTCCACCTAAAAAGTGCTTTTCTCCTCAAAGTTCTTTTTTTTCACTAGTTAAGAGAACTTAAAAGTATAAAGAACTTCCACTTATATAAGCCATCTGTTTAAGTAGCTAAACTCTTGGAAAGTAGAATGGTAGTTGCTAGGAGCTTTGAGTAAGGAGAAAGTAGTGTAACAGTTTGATGGGTAATAAGAGTTTCTTTTGCAACATGAAAAAGTTCTAGAGATCCACTGCACAACAATATGCATATAGTTAACACTACTGTCCTGTACAATTAAGGACGGTTAAGATGGTAAATTAAATTTTTTGTGTTTTTTTTAACAACACACAAAAAAGTATGAAATACTTAATTAAGACCATAAATAGGCTAATTGCTGGGACAAAGTACATTAATTTTAAAGCCTGACACTAATAAGATTGGACTTGCCACACCCCAGAGATCTAGAGCAACCAGCATTTGCTGAATGCCTACTATGTTTACAGGCACTGTACTGCCCTTCACAAATGCTTTCTCATTTAATGAGGAGGAACCAAAAAACTCTATCTGTGCTTATTAGTCAAAGATTTCTATGGTATAACTATATTCAATTTCAGGTAGCTGCTAGAGTCAATGATTAGGGAATTTTATTTTTACACAGAGAAAATCGCTAATTTCAGTAGCACCCATACAAATAGTTGAAGTAGATTAAGGAACCTCAATAAAATTCTCCAAAAAGTTTCCCATTTATACATAAAATAAATAAGCATTTCACTTACAGGGAAATACTCATATTGTCCTTTGGTGTGAAGAAAATAACCCTAGTAGTTCCATCTCTGGAGGAGTCATCAGATTTGTGGCTAGAAGACTGAGTAGGTCTGTGGTGTTCTCTTTTTGAAATACGATTATTAGAAAGTTTACTGGCTACATTCATTTGAGTGCACATTCTGTCTGTCTTGGATAATTCCTTGGTAGTAGCAGACTGGCATGGGCCTCCTTTCCTTTCAAAGAACAAGGTGACAGGTCGGTCCTTCTGGTGTGGGTGAGCAGGAGGACTGTCTTTCGGAAGAAGAGATGCATCTTTTACTCTTACTGATGGAGGCCCTACTACATTGGGCTCTTCCTTATTTGGGGTATTCAGAATGAGGAGGGAGGATGACCTCTCTGCTCTTTGCTCTGATGGATGGAAAGATGGTGCCAGGAAGGACTCCCCAGTTCTTGGCTTTTCAATTGTCTTGAAGGCTTTACGCTCCTTCTCTAAAATACCTGTTTGCTGACGAATCTGTTGCATCATCTCTCTTTCATTCTGCTGCTGCAACTGCTTTTGCCTTTCTTCCTTCTCAATGTTTAGCTTTTCTAACTTCTTCAGCACAGTATTAGAAGAATCTGTATTCAAAGATGTAACAGCTTGATTTTCTCCTGGAAAGTGGTACTTTCTGGCTTCCCTGTTGATATCCGAAGTGAGAGCTGAAAGTGTTTCTTCACTTTCTAATAGCTTGTTTCTCTGGATACTTGTATCTAGTTGGGAACTTGTTTTCAGTGGGTCTTGTTGAGGAATATAAAAAAACGTAGGCAAACTATTTGAAATAAAGGGTTCTCTCAGCTGTGGCTTACAGGTAATAGATTCAGAACTACAAACCAGTTTTTCCTTCATAGTCCCATTCTTCAAATAGACTGAGTCAGAGGATGCCCCCTTTTCAATCAAAGTATAGTTAGTCTCACCTGAGGCACTGACAGCATTGTTCTGTGAATCAAATTTTGGACTGCTAGATATTTTAGGGGACTGAAACTGCAAGTCTCCTTCATCTAAAATTATGGATTCCAGTTTGCTCTTCTGGCTTTCCTCACAACTCAGAAGTTCCAAGCTTCCTTGAGAGCTTTCACTGTCAGGTGTACCCTGCAGAGACTGAAGGGCTTCCGGCATCAGTTCTGTAGACCATCTACGTTCCTCAGAAGGAGACACGCCACCAAGAGAACGAACTTTCAACAATTCTAAACTAAATATAGCCTGCTCTAGTTCTCTCATTCTCCGACTTTCTCTTTTGGCCCGACCTACTTTTTTTTGGTGGAGATCCTCCAAGGACTTAGGTCTCTCTCTGACAACCACTTCTTCTTGCAAGTCTGCACCACTGTGGCTTCTGGCTCTCTCCTGTCGCTTGTTTGGGGACTCTTTCAAGCAGTGCGTTGAACTTTCCTGGCTAATTCGATTACTCTCTATCACAGACTTATATTCCTCTATAGCTTTTACTCTGTTATCAAAGGAACAATCCTCCCATTCTGAAGGGTCTGAACCCTGAATTTCCAGAGCCCCAGATGGCTCAGTATTTGCCAATCCAAGTTCTAGTTTTGTTTCTTTCAGTCTTTGTTCTTTTAAAACTTTAAACCTATATAAACAGGGGAAAATGGGTTAGAGGTTATCTTCTACTTACTACTGGAGAAAATACATTTTACTGAGAATTTAAGAAATATTTGGAAAATTTCATATTTTTTCTTCTTAAGCTAACTTGGATGCACACTTCATAATTCCATTTCTATGAGTCAGATATTTTATTAATGTATTATTTCTAATAGGACATTCTAGTCAAAACATAAATTAACTCAGAAGTAAAGCTCTCATTTAAAAAATATCTTTAAGATAAACCTTAAAATGAAATCGAAGTTTCTAAAGGTAAAAACAACTAAATACTGCCAATTTTTAAAGACTCAACTGAATGTAAAAGTTAACTCTTAGCAGTTATAACCATAGACCATGTTAAGTTTTCAATCCAATTTAATTCAATAAACATCTACTTAGCTTCTATTATAGACCACACAAAGTGAGTTACAACTGCTAGGAGTGTCACATCCTACTGGAGAAGACAAAATTATACATTACCAATTCTAATACAAGTTAGGCAAGTGTTGGAGCAGAGACACAAACAAAATACTTGAAAAGAAAGGAGTAACTACCATAGCAACAAAGATTACCTTTGTCTTGCTCTGAATCCTCTACATATTGATTGCAAAAGGATGATTTTGTTTCTTTGTTCTTGATACCTCTTATTTTCCCTGTAGCCTTTCCATCTTGCCTGAATGCAGACAGCAGCCATATGTCTCCGTCTATAATATTCTTTCCATCTCTGCTGGATGATGATAGTTGCAGTCCGGAGCTCCAAATACCGCTGCCTCTCCAAGTGAGCACGCCAGGAGGCCTGGAGAAGAGTGGCTGCACTAGCCATAACTAAAACATCCTTCTGCACAGCTACATTTCTGACTCGCTTCTGATTCAGGTAATTCCTCCAGAATCGCTGTGGGGAAAACAATAAAAACTGCTGTCTTATTTTATGCCGTATTTTCACAAAAAAATATATATATTATGTCACAATTAAAGATTAAGTGGCTAGAATTAAATTGTGCATGATTCAAGTGGGAAGAAAAAGTTTTCCTTTCCCAGATATGCCCGGCTAAAACAACTCTTCTAGAAAATACAACCTCAATGAAGTTAATTATAGAACTTAAAAAAATTTAAAAAATTTTGATGCTTTAACAAATTACATTATCTTTTCATGCTACAGTTTGCCAATATTAATGGATTTAAGGTCAACATGCACACGTTTCAAAGATTAAGATTCTAAAGATTTTCTTACATAAACAAAAAAGGCCTATGGAGGACAACAGTTATCATATAAATCAATGAGAGAGAAAATAAGACAGAAAAATATGAAATAAGATACCTATCATCCAAGATGAGTACAAAGCAACAACAATGTATATATAAATCTCAAATATTTTCAGGAAACTATAAAAATAACTATGTCATCAAAAATTAAGGCATATACTCCTTTGCCCCAACCAAACCTTGTAAGATATTATAGCTATAAATTCAATTTAATTTAAACTCAACTTTATCAGTATTTATCAATAGTCTATTATTATATACCTATTATTATAATACATAATCTGTTGGGTACAATGAACATTTCAAAAATGAACAGGAGTGGCGCCTGGGTGGCTCTGTAGGTTAAGCATCAGACTCTTGGTTTCAGCTCAGGTCATGATTTCATGGTCATGAGATCAAGCACTGCGTCAGGCTCTGCTTGAGATTCTCTTCCTCCCTCTCCCTTTGCCCCTCCCCCTGTGCATTCTCTCTCTCTCTCTCAAATACCTAAATAAACAAACGTTTTAAAAAGATGAATAGGACACATTCTCATCTCTGAAGAAGTTTATATTCTTATTCAAATGTTTCACAGTAAAATTCTGATTACTAAAATAAAGGCCATATTAACTAGCAAATCTCATGTGAGGAATCCCTTGCTTCCAACCTGGATAATGATGGATGCCTGTCTCAGATGGAGAAAATGCTGCCTACACAGCAGAACCCTGAACCATCGCTGCAACAATACGATCCTGCGGAGCACCTCTTGGTGAAGCAGATCTTGTAGGTGCTGTCGTTCCTGCTCCTTTAGGAACACCTACCAAAAGGAAGAAAGATGGATGAATACAGCTTAAGAAGATATGAGAAATTTATTGCATGAATCATCCTTTCTGTGGTAAGCTTCTTTAGAAAAGAACACAATGGTAGACATTTTGAAAAGCAGTACTAATAAACATTTCTATCCATTTATCTAAAGAAGTCATTCTCAAATTAAAACAGAGACATTAAAATACAGAAGGGAAAATGGAAAAAAATGGACATGAATATAAAATTCCCAGTCTTAGAGATTGTGATATATTATTCCCTTGGGAAATTCACTGCTATTATGAGACAATGTACCACTGATAACATCATTTTTCCTATTTTCAAGGATGTTAGGGTGGGGGGGAGAAAAGTTGAGAACCACAGATCTTGAAGTTTGATGATAATATGAATAAACCAATAACAATAGTCTTTTTGAAACCCAATATGCATCAAAAGTTTCTTGCTACCCAAAGCTATTAGCGAGTTTATTTACTCCTTCATTCCATTAATAAATCTTTGGGGTATAGGATAAAACAAATATAACTTAGACATAGACCCTCTAGAAATATGATTTGCACTTTACCCTTAAAAGCAGGTGGACAGAAAGAACTATTTATATTTAAGGTAAACAGTGGGTTATTTTGATATATGTATCCACTGTAATTATCACAAATTAATTAACATATCTATCACCTTCCATGTCTGTCAAAAATTTAAAACTATTTTAAAAAAAGAAGAGATAGGTATTAGATACACAAAAAGGAAAACAATAAACTATAAGGGCAAAAGACAGAGGTTTCTACCTGAGCAAAACAAGGAGCTGGAAATAATAATAAATGTACATGTTCAGGGCAGCATATATAGGTGTCAACAGAACAATCAGTCTTCATAAAGAAGAGAGTAAATGGTATGAAGTCATGATATGGAGGTTCTTAAAGAGAAAGATGTTTGAATTTAATGGGGAGGTTATCATGGGATTAGTATTAAAGGAAGCCAACATAAAAGAAAGAGGCATATTAAGATTATGATTTTGATATTATGGGTAGAATGAGTTAAATGGAGTGACAAAGACTGAAATCAGATGAGGGATCGGTTTACTGTAAAAGAAATATAAATGAGAGCTAAGGAACAAACTAAAATGCAAGTAGTAGGAATGAAGAAAAAGGGAGAGATTCTCTGAGAATCATTCATGAGGAAAAAAAGAAACAGAACTTTGTAAAAGGATTAAAGTGAAGGCTTGGCCAAATCTCATAACCTAGAAGAAGGATGACAGAGATAAAGGGCAGTTGATAAATTAAGGACAGTGGGAGAATCTGGATAAGGTCACTGAGCAAGTTGAGTTGAAGATTTTAGTAGAATAACTATCAGGAGATAGTTTTTAGGCAGTTAAAACTATGGGCAGAACTGGAGCATTGGGCAGAAGCTCTTTGGCTGATACTAATTATATTAAGTACAAATCTTGGTCTAATCAATTTCCCATTAAGATATCTGGTACACTAACTTTTTCATAAATATTCTCATGGGGAAAGATTGCCATTATTATTTTAATATAAAAATGTACTCAAATTTGATAAGGACTGTATATATTATATTTACCATGGATTTTCCAACTTGGTAATTATCTGAATTAAGATTTATTTTCCTGAAGAAATCCTGAATGTTAAATTTGGATGGAAAAATATTTCGGGGAAGAAGTACATGGAAGTGGCTCACAAAATCCTGAAAAATGAAAAGAAAAATGTTGTAAAATCACAAGAAAATTATATGTAAACATGGTCCAAAAAAATGCAGCTAATTGTCCTCTTATTGATCCTTTCCTCATCTTTTAAACAGACTAAAACCAAGAAATTACTTCTTAATTTAAAAAATTACAGCTAATTTGTAAAATGGTGGTGGGGGGTGGAGAGAAGATAGTGAATTCTACACATTTTGTTATCAAAGGGGAATGGAAGAAGAAAAAAGCAGAAACTAATGGTCCCTTTTGAGAAAGCTAAATTAATGACCAAAGAAAAATTTATTTAATAACTGAAATTTTTAGCAGAAAAATATGAAAAGGTGTCAGAGTATAACTGAGAATGACACTTTCCCTCCCAGAAACAGCAAAGAATTGCTCAGCTGCTGAAAATCTTTACCATAATTTCTATACACAACAGCTGATGAGAATAACTGTAAGCCCTGTTGGCAGCTTACCATGAAAGAAAATTTTGCTGAGGTAACTTTGCAGAAAATTAAATGGAATCTTTTGAACTAGATAGTTCTGATTGAACTATTTCAATTACTGGAGTAATCAGTAGGAAGAACTACTGTGTTATGAGTAAACTTAGTACTGGCAAAATTCAGATAAAATGAGAATAGCCAAGAACTGGATTTTATCACAACACAAGTTTAGTAAGATTGCTGCCATTCAGTGGAAGTGAGTACTCTCTACCCCTCTTCAAGTCTGTATACAAAAGATGGAATGCAAATGAAGAAATAGGAGAAATAAACAAGTCAGTCCCAAATAAAAAATAAGCAAGACACAGGAATAACTTAAGTGTATATAATTTAAATATCACTATAAAAGCATAACCTGGAAAGAATATTTGCAGCTGTATCCTGATTGGCGAATTCGAACTGTCTCCAACATTCCAGTGTACCGAAGCTGTCGAAGCACCAAGGCATCATTGAATCTTAATGGCAGCTAAAACAAAGCAAATGGAAAAAAGATTAACCCAGACTAAGAGAGCTCCAAATTAATGTTTCTCTCGTAAGTATGGTTAACTTTGAATGTCACCACAGCAGAGGGAGAGGAAAATCTTACCTCCTCAGCTGGTAGCTTCAGAAAAGTTCTAACTGCCCGACCCTAGGGAAAAAGGAGAAGCTTCCAGGCTTCTCTAGTTGTAGAGGGAGAGGATCTTCAAAGCTAAAAAGAAATGTAGTTGCCTATAGGAGGCCACATAGTCTAGCCACTATATAAAAATCTATAACCTACTTATATGGTCAAGAGTGTCTGTATTTTTTGTTTTTAATTAAGATTTTCTCTATAATCTCACTCAGAAATCCACCTACCCTACTCTATCAGATGCTTTAGTTAACTGAGAGCTGACAGGTTCTTCTTTCAATGACTAGTACAAGTTTAAGAGTAGCTTATTTACTCCAGCACCTGGGTGGCTTAGTCAGTTAAGCATCCTGGTTTCGGCTCAAGTCATGAGGTCAAGCCCCACATCTGGCTCTGTGCTCAGCATGGAGTCTGGTTGAGAGTCTCTTTCTCCCCGTCTGCCTCCCACTCCCCCACTCTCTCCCTTGTTCTCAAAAAAATATACCTTTAAAAAAAAAGAGAGAGACTAACTTATTTCCCTAAATGCTTTTTGCTGATGATACTGGTAGGACACACTGAAAAACAAAAAATTGTTGTAGTCCCAGAGAACTGATCTCCTCACTGCCTAGGCATTAATGAGGAAGAAGCTAATGGGAGGTAGTCATTCATCACCAGTCAACACCCTGTTACTTGTAGGTTATCTCAGTAGGCATGTTTTTAAATATTCCAAAGATATATTTGGAGCTTCTGATATTTCTCGCTATTCTCTAAATACTATTTTCAATGACCCCCTAAGGCAACCCCAAACATTTTCCTACAGAGAGATGGGACACACCAACTACCAACGAGGAAAAAAAAAGTCAAGTGGGCAACTTATGTTAAATAATAATAGCAGTCTCAGGGCATCTGGGTGAGACTCAGTCAGGTAAGTGTCGTCTGCCTTTGGCTCAGATCATGATCCTGGGCTCCTGGGATTGGATTGAGCCCCACATTGGGTTACCTGCTCAGTGGAGAGACTCCTTCTCCCTCTCTCGCTCAACCCCTCCTCCCTGTGTTCTCTCTCTCTAATAAATAAAATCCTTAACAAATAAAAATAAAAAAGTAATAATAGCAGTCAATGTTTATTTAGTACTTATTCTACGCCCTGAAATACTTCATTAATTGAGCTCAGTATAACAAGGTCTCAATTAATAGGACTCAAACTTCTATTTAATTGTAAATAAAAAGGTTTCCTTTTTTGCTACTCTAAAAAGAACAGCTAACATTTACTAAACAATTAGTAAGGGCCAGGGACATTCTAAGAATTTTGCAGGTATTGACCCATGCATACTACCAATACACCATTAGGCTGGTCCTATAATTAGAATATATTCTTACAAAGATGAAAACATAAAAACCACAGAAGCACAAAGTTCACGAAGTTTGTAAACTGCAGAATTAAGGGGTGCCTGGGTGGCTCAGTCGTTAAGCATCTGCCTTCAGCTCAGGTCATGATCCCAGGGTCCCGGGATCAAGCCCCGCATCGGGCTCCCTGGTCAGTGGGAAGCCTGCTTCTCTCTCATCCACTCCCCGTGCCTGTATTCCCTCTCTCTCTGTCTCCCTCTCTCTGTGTCAAATAAATAAAATCTTTAAAAACAAAACCAACAAACAAAAAGACCTGCAGAATTGTAGACTGCTTCCTAAAAATTAGGAAAGCTGGGCATAATTTATATTATAGATTTACAGTACTATAGAACTATACATTTTAGCTGCTCAGGTTAAAATAAAATGGTTCAGAGAACTATTTTCTCCTATGATGAACTTAAAGAAATATGACAAATGTTTATACTTATTAGATATATTTTGCAAAGCTCTAATCAGGAGACTTTAAACAGGAAGGAATCAAAAATGTCCAACAGTACCTTCCTTATTTAGCAGAGACAAAAAGTTCTGGGTGCCTGGGTGGCTCAGTTGGTTAAGCAACTGCCTTTGGCTCAGGTCATGATCCTGGAGTTCTGGGATCTAGTCCCCCATCTGGCTCCCCAGCTCTAAGGGAAGTCTGCTTCGCGCTCTGACCTCCTCTCTCACACTTTCTCTCACTGTCTCTCTCTTTCAAATAAATAAATAAAATCTTAAAAAAAAAAAAAAAAGTTCTAGACATGAAAAATGCTAAGTAAATTCTTTAAGAATGACAACTTATATGCAAACAAGATTACATCTCAGGGTAACAAAAGTTGCATAAAATTCTTTTTTATGATGGAATTTCATAACATATTTGCTTCTTGGATTTTTAGGAAACACTAAATCAAGCCCATATAAATACCAAAAAGAAAGGTAAGTACAGAAATTAGAAGGGTACCTACAGAAAATACAGAACACTGTTTTCATTTAAAAGATTACAGATAGCCCTTCCCCTCTATTTACTCTCCTTAAAAAAATGTAAAACCTGGTTTGAAGTAAGTGGAGCTAGAAGCTCTCATTTATAGGACATTTTTTTTTTTTACCTTTTCAGCGTTAGAGCGAATGCATTTTACAAAATAGGGTTCTGCTTGACCAAGTGTCTCCATCAGCTTGCTTAATGAGGCCTGCAATACAGAGCAATATATTTAGCATTTTCTCCCATTTCAAACTGGCAGGAAATAATTTATAAATACAAACAATAATGTTAGTAAACTATGCTGAAACAATGGTATACAAAGAAATAGCTTTCTTTCTCAAGAGAATTGTGTATATTCCCATACTGATTAAACTAAGGAGAAGGGTGGTAGTTTAATCATAGAGCTGATATTTTGGCAACAGTATATATTGCAGATATATTACAGAATAACATAAGTCTAGAATAAATTTTTCACTTTTCTTCACATTTCATGAAACCATTTATTCAAATTCATGTGTTCCTAGAACAACTTTGAAAATCTCCAGTAGGGTATCCACTAAGTAGTCCCCCACTTTCAGTGTTCATGCTAGTGATGTCTCCTCTTTCACTCCTGACACTGATAGTTTGTACTTTACCTTTTTTTTTCTTATTAATCTAGCTAGAGGTTTATAACTTTTTTTTATTAAAGAAAAAGGTTCTTTTATCAAAGAACCAACTTTTTGGTTTTGTTGATTTTTCTCTATTATTTTTGTTTTCAATTTCATTGATTTCTGTTTTTTATCTTTATCATTTCATTCCATATGCTTGCTTTGGAATTAGTTATATGTTTTTCTTTTGCTAGTTTCCTAAGAGAGAAGCTTGTGTTATTGATTTGAAACCTTTTCCCTTTCATTAAAAGCATTTAATGTTATCAATGAACCTTGGAGCACTGCTTTAGCTACACTGCACAAACTTAACATTTCACTTTCATTTAAAATATTTTAAAAATCTCTTTGACTCATGTATTATTTGGATGTCTGCCTTTTATTTTCCAAATATCTGGGGATTATTATCTTTCCTTTATTGGTTTCTGGTTTAAATCCAAGTTATGGTCAGATAACATATTTTGTTTTTTAGTATTCTATTTATCTATTGGCTTCTCTGTTACATTTCTTTGTAGTATTTTTTAGTGGCTGCTCTACGGATTATAATATGCAAACTTAACTTGTCACGGTCTACTCAGAGTTAGTGTTTTATGACTTCAAGTAAAACGTAGAAGCCTTATAACCATATAGACTCCTATTATTACTGTCATATATATTATAGCAACATATAATTTTTTAAGTGCTCTTTTTTTCTCAGAAATGTTTATTGTAGCATAAAATACAGAAAACAAAACGCTTAAATCACAAGTATACAGTTTGACAGATTTTCACAAAAGGAACACATTCTTGTAACCAAAGCCCAACTCAATAAAATATTACCAGAACCTCAGAAGCCCCTCTTTACCCCATCCCATTGAGTTTAGCAAGTCACTATACCTAAGTTACCTACCTCCACACCTGAACCAAGGGTAACCATAACCCTGACTTCTAAGACGGTAAGTTAGTTTTGCCTGCTCTATGACCTCATATAAAACCTAAGACACACTAGGTACTAGTATTTGTTGTATGTAATTATATTTCATACATTTTCAATGCTATATAGTAGTGATCCTTTATATGACTATACCACAACTAAATAACCCATTGAAGATGGAAATTTATTTGTTCCAGTTTGGGCTATTATGAATAAAGCTGCTATGGGCATTCTTCTACATATCCTTCAACTGTTTTCCAAATACTTGCATCAGTTTATATTTCAATAGCAGTGTATAAAAGTTCTGGTTGCTTCACATCCCTGCAAACACTTTGTATAATCAGTCTTTTTATTCCAGCCATGCAAGCAAATGCATATTAATTTGCATTTCTCTGATGACTAATAATGTTGGGCAGGTATTTAACAGGCTCACTGGCTTTGTGGATTACGACTTTTGAGATCAGACAAGTTTTGGCTATTCAAGACTTTTGCCCATTTCAATAAGGGTATCTTTCTTTTAAAAAATTGATTTGTGGTTCTTCATATATTCCATATACAAGGTCTTTTTAAGTTGTATTGCTAGTATATTTTCATACCTTGTAGCTTGCCCTTTCATTCTCTTAATAGTGAAATTTTGTTTTTAACAATTTTATTGAAATACAATATAAATATAAAAACATACCCATTACAGTATACATAGCAATGATCTTTAGTAAGCTTATATATCAGTACAAACATCACTACAAGTGAGATGTAAAAATCTTCCATCAGCCCAAAAATTTCCCTCCTGCCCAATGCAACTAATTTTTCCTGCTCACAGCCCTAGGAAACCACCAATCTGCCTCCTGCTGCTATAAACGAACTATCTTTGAAAAATAATACTTTTTAGATATCTTTTCCTCTTATTATAAGGCTAATATATAGGTATTATAGAAAACTTAAGACATAGATATATGTTCAAAGAATAAAAGTCAGCTTGACAGTTATATAATACTTATTTTATTATTATCACATTTATCGCCAAATGCCCAGTCACAATAAAAGGAAATGGATTTCTATGTATATAAAACTAAAATAAAACCAGAAAATACCTGCAATCCCATTTACTTAAACATAAATGGGAGTAGCATGAAGTTTAAAATGTATATAGAAAAAAAATACACATTATGTTAACAGTGACTGTATCTGGGCAGTAGGGCTTAAAGGCAGGTTTTATTTATAGTATCAGTTTTCTGCTGCCTGTCTCCTCACACTGAAAACAATGAAGTACTCTTTGGGATATCCACTACCCATACATAAAAGGATGAAAAAGAGAGACAGCTGACTTTTCCACCCCTTTTACTTCTCTCCAAAATGACCACTATAATATGGCTTTGAAGTCATATGTATCATCTTCCATTCAGGTATCTTGCAGATCATCTTGACTTTTCAATGTCATTCTGAATGAAATACTCTAAAGAAAACCCTTTTTTAAAAAAAGGTAAAATAAGAAATAACCTGAAACTGGGCACTGATACTGGGAGGCTTTTTCTTCTTGTGCAAATGAAGAAGAGACTTGGTGATGCGATCCTGTAGCGTCAGTCTTGTCAGGTGCTTTAAAGAATTTACTTCTAACAAGTGCTAAAAAGAAGCGAGAAAAATCATATTCCTCACATAAATTAATCAGAGAACAGGAAAAACAAAGTTATAATCCAGTTTTCATTACCACCTATGTATAATGACTATGGTGAATATGAGAGATTGGATATTCAACATCCATCCATCTTCCTCCTATTTTCCTGCAGAAGCTTTCCAACTAAAAAGAAAACTGCATTTCTCAAACTCTCTTGCATCTGGCTCCAGATGCAATTTAGGCTTATCATTTAAAATCCCACATGTGAAACTAGAAAGATATAACTGAACCAGAGACTTTGATTACGAACTTCTGTTTCTTCTGACAAGCAGGCACATCAAAGTACTGTAGCTTTTTTGTGATCCCAAAATCCAGGTACTACCTTTATGAGTTGAGAAGCAGAGTACAGGGAATTTGTGTTGTCACTGAAACTCTGGGTAAATGCACCTTAGTCCTGGAGCCAATAGCTGCAGCAGCTCCTTTCTGAACCCTGGATCATACTATATATGCTGGAAGCAGCAGCTAGAATGGCAGTTTCCTACTTTTCTAGCCGATTACAGCAGGAGTCAGTCCTGCACTGCATTTAGAAACTCCAAGACTTCTAATGATTTTGTAAAGTGCCTCTTTGAACTAAGTCCTTTTCTACTTAAAAATATCCACAGTTACTATTAATATCTGTAACTGAATCCTGACTCACAGAGACAATAAATTAAACTCAATCCGAGGGCTATGCATGTAAACCAGAAATATACACAGAAAAAAAACCTCCAAAACATCAACCCTATCAACTATAATCCCGATATACTAATTACTAATCTTATAATAATAAGATAGGAGTTATACATAAAGCAACTAAAGAATATAAAATAGGATATTAATGTAGTATTTGAGAGCTTTTATAGCCATTCATAATTTTTAAAATCATACTATATTTATGGCAGTGAGTCTGTCCATGGAAAGAATGTATCTGTACATATGCACAACTATATAATGTTATTCAAAAAGTACTAAAAATTTTATTGTATGAGAAGCAAAGAACTGAGTTAAAAACATGACAAATTTAAGTCTAGGGGCGCCTGGGTGGCTCAGTTGGTTAAGCGGCTGCCTTCGGCTCAGGTCATGATTCCAGGGTCCTGGGATCGAGCCCCGCATCAGGCTCCCTGCTTAGCAGAGAAGCCTGCTTCTCTCTCTCCCTCTGCCTGCTGCTCTGCTTATTTGTGCTCTCTCTCTGTCAAATAAATAAATAATATCTTTTAAAAAAAATTTAAGTCTAAAAAATATTAATTTTGACAATATAAACACTTAAAAATATAAACCTTCAAGGGGCAACAAGTATAATACATATTTTAACAGATGCAACTAAATAAAATTTTTCCAACAATGACAACTACTTATTATCTATACATAAGAACTATAAAAATTCCTTTAAAAACTCATCCCACAATTATAAATGGACAAAAGACCCGAAACAGCTGATTCTCAAATAATGCATAAATGACAAGTAACATAATGACAATCATTCATCCTAACTTATAATCAAAGAAAAGTACATTTCTTTTGAAGAGATTTTCTGGGGTTAAACGTCTGCTTTCAGCTCAGGTTCTGATCTCAGAGACATGAGATCAAGGCCTGCCATTGGGGTTCCCTGATCAGTGGAGAAGCTGTGCTTCTCCCTCTCTCCCTCAGCTTACTCTTGCTCTCTCACTTTCAAATAAATAAAACCTTTTTAAAAAAAACAGATTTTCTGAAAAAAAAAAAAAAAAAAGAATTTCTGCATATCAGATTGGCACATAACAAAGACTAACAAAACCTAGTATTTGCAAGACTGTGAACAAATAGACATATTTATACACTGTTCTTAGGAATGTAAATCAGTATAACTTTCCTGATAAACAATTTCACTTATAGGTATT
>ML108695.1:29969-44171 GCA_003697995.1 Taxidea taxus jeffersonii
TAGTATGTGGAGAAAAGGAAACCCTCATGCACTATTGGTGGAACCTAAATTGTTAACAGCCACTATGAAAAATAGTATGCAGGTTCCTCAAAAAATTAAAAATAGAAATACCATATGATTCAATATTTCCACTACTCAGTATTTACCCAAAGAAAATGAAAACACTAATTCAGACATATACACACCCCTATGTTTATTGTAACATTATTTACAACAGCCAAGATATGGAAGCTATCCAACAGTCAATCAACAAATGAATGGATGAAGAAGAGGTAAGGTATATGTATTCAAACACACACATATCCACAATAGGGCTATTACTCAGCCATAAAAAAGAATGAGATCTAGGCATTTGTGACAACATGGATAGATCAAGAGGGTATTATGCTAAGTGAAGTAAGACAGAGAAAGACAAATACCATGTGAATTCACTTATATGTGAAATCCAGAAAACAAAATGAATGAACAGACAGACTCATACAGGAAAAAAAAAAAAGTGATTGTTTCCAGAGGGAGGGGATGAAATAGATAGAGGGGATTAAGAAATACAAACTTCCAGTTATAAAATTAAAAAGTGACACAGATGAAAAATACAGCATAGGGAATATAGTCAGTAACATTATAATAATGTTGTTGGTGACAGGTGGTGAGCACTGAGTAATGAAGAGAATCAATGAATCAACATGTTGTAAACCTGAAACTAGTAACACACTGTATATAAATTATTCATCAATAAAAATAAATAGAGAAATAGAAGAGATTCCTGTGACTGATAACTGAATAGAATTTTTTATTTCAGGTGTAGCCAACATGAGTATTTTTAAACCATATGAAGTTTAAAGAGAAGTTATTCATTTGAGGAGAGTAAAAAGAATGGTAGAAATAGCTAGATCCAGTGGTGGCATTCAAAATACTAAAAGGCCAATTTTGGAAAGAGCCCAAATGT
Organism: Taxidea taxus jeffersonii; assembly: GCA_003697995.1. Taxonomy (NCBI): domain Eukaryota; kingdom Metazoa; phylum Chordata; class Mammalia; order Carnivora; family Mustelidae; genus Taxidea; species Taxidea taxus. The sequence continues at coordinate 30,916 of ML108695.1, forward strand.
CCATCAACTGATAAATGGATAAAGAAAATGCGATATATATATATATATATATATATATATATATATATAGTGTGTGTGTGTGTGTGTGTATACACACATACACAATGATATTACTCAGCCATCAAAAAGAATGAAATCTTGCCATATGCAACAACATGGATAGAGCCAGAATGAAATAAGTCAAAGAAAGACAAATACCATGCAATTTCACTCATGTGTAATTTAAGAAACAAAACAGTGTAGGGGAAGAAGAAAAAGGAGGGGGGAGGCAAACCATAAGAAACTACTAACTATAGAGAACAAACTGAGGACTGATGGAGGTGAGTGGGGGATAGGTATTAAAGAGAGCACTTGTGATGAGCACTGGGTGTTCTATATAAGTGATGAATCCCTAATTTCTATCCCCAAAACCAATATTATACTACATGTTAAGTAACTAGAATTTAAATAAAAACTTGAAACAAAAACAAAAGACTAAAGAGACAGTGAAGGAAAAAGAGACACAAATGCAAAGATAAGATGTTTGATGATAAAGTGGTACCCTTTTTCTTTACATAAAATCTTTTCGTGACAAGAATATAATTACAAACCACTTAACATAAATTTTCTTTGTGCTTGGTGTTTTAAAACAGTGTCTACCGGGCACTTGGGTGGCTCAGTTGGTTTAACATCTGCCTTCAGCTCAGGTCATGGTCCCAGGTCCTGGATCAAGTCCTGCATCAGGCTACTTGCTCAGCAGGGATCCTGATTCTCCCTCTGACCCTCCCCCCACTCATGCTCTCTCTCTTTCATTCTCTCTCTCAAATAAATAAATAAAAATCTTAAAAAAAAAAAAATCTACCACTTCTAGAAACCACATAAGCAGTGCATTACATTTTCTTTGGAAACCTAAGAGGCTTTAAGTAGAAGAAATAATAACCTCATATTTTTTGTTTTATTTTTTAAACTAGAGAATCATGAGAATAAACAGTTCTTTCTCAGTTTTTTTTAAATTTTGGAATTCATCAAAAAAGGTGACAAGTGACAGATTTCCTTCTTTGGGATGGTACAAGAGAAAGAAATGGATTTTTCTTCCTTTAGTAAACTCAATACTTTTGGAATGCCATCCAAAAATCTACTACGTAGTTCATGGTAGGAAAATTAAAGCCATGGGCCAAATCCTATCCACTGTTTTTATATGGTTTATATGGTTAAAAAAAACACTAAAGTAATATTTGATGACATGTGATAAATAATGTGAAATTCAAATTTCAATGTCCAAAAATAAAGATTTACTGGAATATAGTCACATTTACTTAGTTACATATTGTCTATAGCTGCATTTGTGCTACAATAGCACAGTTAAGTCGTTAACAAAGACTACAGTCCTGTGAGCTTATCTGGACCTTTACAGAAAAACTTGGCGGACTAGTGCTAAGTGATAATGAGTTATATAAGTACTAATTAGAAATTATTTAAAATCAGGTAAAGTTCAAAATTTGACCTTAACCTGGCTTAAGAATAAAAGAAAAGGCGTAAAGGTACAATTACTCAACACAAATTAATATTTATAATTCAGATGCTTTTCAAACACTAGAATATGAGATATATCTCAAATATTTACCTGAACCACTAAACCTGGCAATTCCCTAACATCCAGTGTTATTTCTAAAATGGATTTAACTAATTACACAAAATTAATCCCTATCTTGGGTACAAATAAAGTATTGCTTATCTCTGATTATTTATAAAGACTGTTTGCATGAGTAATAAAAAAAAATAATTAGGGTGTAGGACACAAAGAGAAAAAAGTTTTTCATAATACTCACCTTTGGAAGGCCAGGCTTGGACTTGAAATTTTTATTTCTCCTATTCAGACAAATCATTACATTTGAAAAATAAGAAACTATTAGAAAAAACTACTGTACATATGAATAATTTCCAGTCTCTACTAAAATAACAGATTATATACCCATTTCCAAGATATAGGTCCTCTATATGAACACACCGACTGATTCAACTAGGCAGCACCTTTGGTAATGAAAAATAAGCAAGGAAAAGAGAACAAGAAAAGAAATGCCTGCTCTGTGATACTGGTATAAACAGATTTTAAGCCTGATAATCAGTAATGTAATGTTGTACATTCAAAACTAAAATTGTCTTCTTTTGGACATTAATGAAGTTCCATTTTCCTTATATCTATAGAGACCTTGTTTCTGTCATTTTAAGACTTAAAATAGATGCCTAATTTCATGAATTTTTACAATGTACTTATTAAAAAAATTATGACTTTCTCCTTTTAGAAATCAAAAATTCTTGGGATGCCTCAGTGGCTCAGCTGGTTAAGCGTCTGCCTTCGGCTCAGGTCATGATTCCAAGATCCTGGGATCAGTCCCACATCGGGCTACCTGTTCGGCAGGGAATCTGCTTCTCCCTCTGCCTGCCACTCCCACTGCTTGTGCAATCTCTCTCTAAGAAATAAAATCTTTTAAAAAAAATTTAAAATTCTCTTTTTTCCTTCTTTATAATTCAATATTATATTTACATCAAGATTTCTTTTTAACAGATAAAGAAAAGAAAAGAAATAATGAAATAATGTCCAAGGCTTATGAACATGAACTGGGGAGTCAGAAAGGCCTGAGCTTGAATCTAAACTCTACCTAAATCTAAATTCTCCTTGGGTAGAATTTTTAACTTCTCTAAGTCTCAGTTTCATCAATGTGATAATGGAAAATAATGTAGAATATAATAATGTAAAATGAGGATGATAATACCACCAACCTCTTAAAATTGTTGTGAGGATTAAATGAGTTAATTTATAGGTCTGTAAGTATAGCAAGACTTACATAAATTGAGAGCACTGTTAAGCACTGACTGAGGGATTAAAGAATCCAATTTAGTCATACATCTATCTAGCTAGTGGCCCAAAAATAGTGTCTGAAATATGTTGATACAGGGAGCTAATAACTTTTTACTGGTCCACCCTGCATAGTTATATCTGTCTTCAAACCAGTCCTATAATCAGGTAATGAGGAATGGCAGGCTGGATAAAGGTTATGTATCACTATATATGCTCCCAGTCACCATTTTTTTTTCATGGTTCTTTCTAGTTTATTGTTTGGTAGAAAGACAGGCTCTTGAATGCTATATAAACATCTCACAAAGTGCTTCTTCTAGGTTACAAAAAGTCAAAGCCAATTTTCTTTGAGTTGGGGCCCTTAAATCTGACATTTAAGTCACCATAATAGAAATAGGGGCTGTTGTACCTTCTGGAAGGCCCAGTCACCATTTTATACGGGATTTTACTACCCAGTTTGTTAGGACTGTCCAAATTAAAGGACATTTGTGGTTCAAGACTGGGAATCCTAACTAAAAGGAGCCAGAAGTTTTTTTCTCTATTTGGAGGTAGGGTCTGTCAAAGAATAATAATCATCTCCATGAGTATATCCAACCACGATTCTCCTAGTGAGATGAAAACAAACAAATCACCCACCAGCTTCTTAATACATGAAATTCACGGCTTTAAATACAGTTTTTGATTCATTTGTTTTGTTCAAAATTCTACTCATGAAAATGATTCGCCATCATCCCTCTTATTTTTTAGCCAGAAATTATAAACTAATCATAAAAAGCAATCCACATTTCTGATCAATACTAACATGAGAATTCCATGAGCTCTCTCCAAGAGTTTGCTGCTAGCTGAATTAGCAAATATCCCGTCTTTATCAAGCAAAGAGGTGCTACTTGATAGTCTGCTCTGACGAATCCCAGTTCTGCCATTCCATGCAATATCAAATGTATCTCTGTAAAAATCAAATAAGTACAATTTGCTTTAGTTAACTGAGACATATCTAACATTCTCCAAATTGCTTAAATAAGTAAAACCTAAAACTTTAAACACACTAAAGACAAAATTTAGAAAAAAGCTAAACCAGCATAAAATTATATTATCACAGAGATTACCGATTAATTTGGACTAAACTTTTCCTTGTTTAGAACAAAGAATTTCTATGGATTCTGGTACATTCAAATACAAATGTATATGTAGATAAGCATATAATATGGCTAATATCTTTGAATCTATTAAATTATTTACTATCAGTAAATAATATAAGGTATTATATATAATGTGATTTTTTGGCTTTGTTAGATTTTAGAACTTCCAAATACTGCTGAAGGAATCTACAATCCTAATAGCCTGTTCTACTCTATGGAATATTTAATTTCTTTCTGGGAGGTCACACACTCACTCACTAGTATCTACCAAGGTTACTAAGCATGTTCTATGGGCTGAGCACTATTCTAGCTACTGGATATAGAGGAGTGAACAAAACAGATAAAATTATCAGTGATTAAAATATGAAGAATTAATAAGGGCTTTCCAGGTAAAGATAACAAATTGGCCACATATTTGGATTCCTCCAGAAACCTGTGAACATTTAATAAAATAACTTTTAAGGGAATAAACACCTAACAATAAAAAAAATATACTAAGGGACAACAGTAACACAGTTTTGAAATATGGAAAGCAAATGAATACAGAAAACAACCTTTTTTTTTTTTTTAAGATTTTATTTGTCAGAGAGAGAGAGTACAAGTAGAGGGAGAAGCAGGCTTCCCACCAAGCAAGGAGCCCAATGTAGGACTCAATCCCAGCACCCTGGGATCATGACCTGAGCTGAAGGCAGACCCTAAACCAACTGAGCCACCCAGAGGTTCCTATAGAAAGCAATCTTAAACTGGCTGTGGAAGAAGACTGAGAAGCACCCATATTTACAAAACTCCCAAAGACTCCAGAGCTGCTGGCACCAGGTACCTGTGGAAGTGGTGAAAATGTGGGTTAAGAACAAGAGCACTAGTTGAAAGTTAGTTTAAAAGCAGTTAGAACTCCATGCAGCCTGAAAACCATTCCTCCCTTATCTAAGCAGGAGGATGAAAGAGAAAGTCCAAGGCCTAGACAGCACCAGGCACAACTGGGGATAATTATACTTTACAAAAGTCAAAGAAAATACTGAAGATAGGGACTCCTGGGTGGCTTAGTTGGTTAAGTGTGTGCCTTTGGCTCAGATCATGATCCCAGGGTCCTGGGATCAAGTCCCACATAAGGCTCCCTGCTCAGTGGGGAGTCTGCTTCTGCCTCTTTCTGCTGCTCCCCCTGCTTGTGCTCTGTTTCTGTCTCTCTCTCTCTGACAAATAAATAAATAAAATCTTTAAAAAAAGAAAATACTGAAAATAGATTGCCAGTCCTCTTACCCTACTGGCTCCAGAATGCTGGCAGCTGGGTCTATAAGCTCCAACGAGGAAATTAAAATAAACTTTTGTGTGGAACTGACCAGTCTAAGAGGAAAGACCCAAAGATATACTGGTATGTCCCAGACATTACACATTAGACACCCAATTAATCAGATTCCAATTAGCTTTTTAGTGTTTCTATATGAATATAAACAGTTGACCACGGTTCATTACACATCAGAGGAAAGCCCCTAGCATGAAACAGAGACCAAAACAATCATGACATAAACAACTTGAAGTATAAAAAGATTTTTTAAAGCTATCAGTAATATTTTTAGAGAAGAAAGAAAATATTACATCTATAAAGATACTACGAAAAATTTAAAAAGTGAGAAAAGAAATGAAAATCTCCAAAAAATTAAAAATGTAACACCAATGAAAATGCAGAATATATCCCCTCATTCAAAAATATTTATTGAGGGGTGCCTGGGTGGCTCAGTTGGTTAAAGCCTCTGCCTTCAGCTCAGGTCACGATCCCAGGATCCTGGGATCGAGCCCCACATTGGGCTCTCTGCTCATCAGGGAGCCTGCTTCCCTTCCTCTCTCTCTCTGCCTGCCTCTCTGCGTACTTGTGATCTCTGTCTGTCAAATAAATAAATAAAATCTTCAAAAAAATTTACTGAGCACCAACTAGTACCAATTTTTTTCTAGCATCTTCACATTACTTAAATTCAAAGAGAAGGAAAAAAAAACAACAAACACATAAGAAATACATTCTATGTCAAATAATAGGTGCTAAGGAGAAATTTTAAACATAGAAAAAGAATAATGCCAGGATGCTAGACTTTAATAGGGAAGTCAGGAGAGGCCCCATGAATAAGACTCCATTTAAACAGAGATGTGAAGGAGATAAAAAAGCAAATCAAGCAGTTATCTGGAAAAAGAGCACTCTACTCAGAGAGAAGAGCAAACACACAGTTTAGAAGGCAAGAATCCTGTTGATGAATGAGATATATTAAATAAATCAGTTGGGATGCCAGGATGGCTCAGTCAGTCAAGCATCTGCTTTTGGCTCAGGTCATGATCCTGGAGTCCTGGGATAGAGTCCCACATCAGGCTCCCTACTCAGCAGGGAGTCTGCTTCTGGCTCTGTCTGTTGTTCTTTCTCTCTCTCTTTCTCTATGACAAATAAATAATAAATTAGGAAGGCTAGAGTAGGATAAACAGAGGAAAAATGATAGACCAAGTCAAAGAGGGAGGAGGAAGCCATGTTACATATACCCTCTAGGAAATGAAAGAATTTTTGGCTTTTTTTTTTTTAAGATTTTATTTATTTATTTGAGAGAGAGAGCAAGAGCAGCGAGGGCGGGGGGTTGCGGGGCGGGGGGGGGGGGGAGGAGAGGGAGGAGCAGGCTCCCCACTGAGCAAGGTGCCAAACACACCTGACACAGGGCTCCATCTCAGGATCCCTGGATCACAACCGGAGCCAAAGTCAGACGCCTAACCCACTGAGCCACCCAGGTACCCCAGAATTTTTGGCTTTTAATGGGAATGAGAAAGAATGACAAAGAAGAACTTTCAGGAAAACACTAACATGATTCAGCATTTTTAAAAAGATTTTATCAGGGACGCCTGGGTGGCTCAGTTGGTTAAGCGGCTGCCTTCGGCTCAGGTCATGATCCCAGCGTCCTGGGATCAAGTCCCACATCAGGCTCCTTGCTCGGCAGGGAGCCTGCTTCTCCCTCTGCCTGCCTCTCTGTCTGCCTGTGCTCTCTCTCTCTCTAACTAATAAATAAATAAAATCTTAAAAAAAATAAAATAAAAAAGATTTTATCTATTTATTTGACAGAGAGAGAGAGATCACAAGTAGGCAGAGAGGCAGGCAGAGGGGAAGGGGGAAGCAGGCCCCCTGCTGAGCAGAAAGCCTGATACAGTGCTCTATCCCAGGACCCTGAGATCATGACCTGAGCTGAAGGTAGAGGCTTAATCCACTGAGCCACCCAGGCACCCCTGTTTCAGCTTTTTTATATTAAAATATATTCTATATTCTATATATTTATATATTAGTTTTATTAAGTTAATGATCTGGTTGATATGTTGAATATTGTTTGAGGGGCCAAGAATAAAAGCAAGGAGAGTATTTTAGGAGGTTATTACAGTAATCCATATCACGGCAACAGCAGTGGAAGGAATAAGCAACAGTGAGATTGGGGCACCTGGGTGGCTCAGTTGGTTAAGTGACTGCTCAGGTCATGATCCCAGGATCCAGGGATCAAGTCCCACATCAGGCTCTCTGCTCAGCAGGGACTCTGCTTCTCCCTCTGACTCTCCCCCTCTTACGATCTCTCTTTCATTCTCTCTCTCAAATACAAAAGTAAATAAAATCTTTACAAAAAACAAAATAAAACAAAACAAAAACAGTGAGATTCTGGATACCACTTTACAGTACAGCCAATGTAACTTGCTCATGGACCAAATGGGGAATGTATGAGAAAGCGGAAATTAAGAATGACTTCAAGATTTTTCACTAATAACAGATTCAGAGATGAGGAAGTAGGAGAGATTATTATTTTTTTTTTAAAGATTTTATTTATTTATTTGACAGATAGAGATCACAAGCAGGCAGAGAGGCAGGCAGAGAGAAAGGAGGAAGCAGGCTCCCTGCTGAGCAGAGAGCCTGACGTGGGGCTCAATCCCAGGACCCTGAGATCATGACCCGAGCCGAAGGCAGAGGCTTTAACCCACTGAGCCACCCGGAGAGATTATTTCTTATAAATCAAAACAAAACAAGATGAAAAGTCATAATAAAATAGATGAAGTAGACTCAAGACCCAACAAAAGAGTTTCTAGACAGATCCTATAAGATTCTGGTACTTAAGTATAGAGAACAGATGTCACAAACAAAGGCTCAAGATTCAGAAAAAGGGCATCTATTTAAAAAAAAACAAACATTATGCTTAATGATAAAAAAACCTGCAAGATTTTCCACTAATATCAGAAATAAGACAAGGATGTGACCTCTGGCCACTCTTATTCAACACTACTGAAATTTCTTTTCTTTCATTTTTAAAAATTTTTCTTCTATTTTTTTCACTGTTCCAAGATTCATTGTTTATGCACCATACCCAGTGCTCCAGGCAATATGTGCCCTCCTTAATACCCACCACTGGGCTCACCCATCCCCCACCCCTCTCCCTTCCAAAACCCTCAGTTTGTTTCTCAGAGTCCACAGTCTCTCATGCTTTGTCTTCCCCTCCAATTTCCCCCAATTCACCTTTCCTTTCCTTCTCCTAATGTCCTTCATATTATTACTGATGCTCCACAAGTAAGTGAAACCATATGATAATTGACTTCCTCTGCTTGACTTTTTCACTCAGCATAATCTCCTCCAGTCCCATCCATGTTGATACAAAAGTTGGGTATTCATCCTTTCTGATGGGAGGCATAATACTCCATTGTATATATGGACCATATCTTCTTTCTCCATTGGTCTGTTGAAGGGCATCTTGGCTCTTTCCATAATTTGGCGATTGTGGCCATTGCTGCGATGAACACTGGGGTACATATGGCCCTTCTATTCACTACATCTCTATCTTTGGGGTAAATATCCAGTAACACTACTGAAATTTCTAATCGGGACAATAAGTAAGAAAAAAAAAAAGATATCCAAATTGGAAAAAAAAGAAGTAAATTTGTATTTATTCACGTATGACATGATCTTACATATGGAATACTTGAAGGAATCCATTAGGCAACTATCAAAACTAATAGATTAACCTAAGCAAGGTTTAAAAATTCAATTATATTTCTATATTTTAGGAATGAACAATAGATTATAAAAGCAAAAAACTCACTTAAAACAGCATGAAAATAATGTAATACTTAGGAGTAAATTTAATAAGAGAAGTGTAAGATTTGTACACTAAAAGATATTGTTAAAAGAATAAAAGCTCAAATAAGTGAAAAGAATTCTGACAGTAACTCTTAATTAATCTATAGATTCAACACAACCTCTAGCAAAAACCCTAGCTGCCTTTTTGCAGAAAATAACAAGGTAATCCTTAGGTGCATACAGAAATGCAAAGAACCAAGAACAGCCAAAACAATGTTGAAAAGAACAAAGCTAGAAGAATTACAGTTACTGATTTGTACATCTATTACAAAGCTACAGTAATGAAGACAATATGGTACTGGCATAAGGATAGAATAAAGTTGAGAATCTAGAAACTTCTATTTAGGGTTAAGTGAGTTCTGATAAAGGCATCAAGATTATTTAACAGGGAAAAGGGAGTATTCTCAACAAATGGTGCTGAGGTGATTGGATATCCACATGCAAAAGAAGGAAGTTGGACCTCTCTCTCAACATATACAAGATCAACTCAAAATCAATCATAGATCTAAAGTTAAAAACTAAAGAGACAAAACTCATAGAAGATGAAAACATAAGGGGTAAACCACTATGACCTGGCCTAATGATTTTTTTTTTAAGATTTTATTTATTTATTTGACAGACAGAGATCACGAGTAGGCAGAGAGGCGGGGGGTGGGGGGTGGGGGGAAGGAGGCTCCCCGCTGAACAGAGAGCCAGATGCAGACTCGATCTCAGGATCCTGGGATCATGACCTGAACTGAAGGTGGAGGCTTTAACCCACTGAGCCACCCAGGTGCCCCAGCCTAATGATTTCTTAAATATAACAAAAGTGTAACAAAAAGGAAAATAAGTCAGACTTCCTTAAGATTAAAAATTTTACACTTCAAGCAACACCATAAGAAAAGTGAAAGGACAATTCCCAGACTGAAAGAGAATATTTTCAAGTCCTGTATCTGATAAGGGATCTAGATCTAGAATATATAAATAACTCTTACACCTCAATAATATACTAAAAAAGTAGATTACTCAGAAATAAAAAGAAATCAACTATGGATACATGTAATAACCTAACAAATTAAGCACCATGTTTAGTGAAGAGAACTAATCTTCAACGTTATGAAGGGGATTAGGAGACATCACCCCAAATTATGCTACTTTCACATAAGGGAACTAAGAAGAATCAATGGATACATGAAGAGTCAGTTCTCTCCCTACCCCTTATGCCCCCTAAAAACAGGGCATAAATTTCCCTTTGTGAAAGTGTTCCCCTCTCCCCTATTAGGAAGCGGAGAGCAACTTTTTATCACCTGAGATAAGAGAGTAGGAACTGAGATGAGTTTACTTATATAAACCTTACTTAAAGAACCCTCATCTTCCATCAGTTCCCCCACATATTCCCTAGTTGCTTCCCCACATTTTACCATCCCTTAAAGTCCAAACCCTCCTTCCTTTATGAAAAGGGTATATAAGCCCGCAGGTGTTAAACAACTTTTTTTGAGTTTCACTTTTTTTTTCTGAGTTTCACTTCTTTTCTGTGAATACTAACGCACATAAAATATTAATAAAAATTATATGCTTTGGAGACAAGATGGCAGGGAAGGAGGAGGAGGCGCCTTTTCAACCTGTACCCTAAAGTGAGCTGATTACCTACCAAAGAACTCTAATCACCCATGAAATCAGCCTGAGATTAGAATTATACACTTCTGGATCTCTATGGGGGCAGAAGATGCCAGTGGGCAGGTAAAGTGGAGTGGGAACATGAACTGATATTGGAAGATAAACAAAAGGGGAAGAGAGGCACCAGAAGCAACCCACTGGAAAGTGATACCCCAATACGAGAGTGCCCTGGGACTGGGGACCAGCATTAACTTGGAGTCTGGCTGAAAGTACTCAAAAAGAACAAAGGATCATGGAGGGAAATTGTGGGAATCAGGGCGGTTACGGACAGGGGCTTAAGTCCCCAGACCCAGGACAGCAGCCCCTGGCGCTGAGCCAGAGAGTGCAGTGAAGAAGCCAGGTCTTGGTCCCTAAGCCGCCAGCACGTGCCTGAGAGCATCTGGGTGGCTGAACCTCGCCAGCTGGCAGAACCACAGCCTTTTGCACTCTCCCTGAGCAAGCGTGACGCGCTACCAGAGTCTGAATCACGTCCCACACCCTCCCCTGAGAGAGGTGCATACAGCCAGTGCTCTCTCAACCCTGAGAGTCTGAGCACTCCCAGCCTAGGCCAGCAGGAAAATCTCAGCTTGCTCTCGCTGCTTGGGACCTCTCTGGCAGTCTGGAGCTGCCCACACAGCCGCGGCTATTTTGGGTACAAGCGGGAGTTCCTGTGACCCCAGAGACTGTGACTGGGAACTTGCTCTGCCAGCAGCAGAGGGGGAATTGATGTGTTCCGGAGCACCCAGAGGGGAACAGACTGAGGCTTCTCTCTGAGAGAGAGGTCTGGGGGCAATATGCTTTCCTCTAAACCTCCAAAAACCATCAAAAGCTGCCAAGGGGAGAGAAAACAAATGAACAAACAAACCAAAAACCCCTCCATAGAACAAAAGCATGAAAAACTGGTTTCCTCAAAGCCCACCCCCTTGATGGGGGCAGGAGGACTTAACTCAGGGAACACTGCCTGAAAACCCACGCAGTAGGCCCCTCAACCAGACCCCTCCCCCAGAAAGCCAGCCAAAAAAAAAGACAGGACAACCATCACTACTTCATAGGTACAACTTTTATTTTTAATTCGTTCCCACTATTCTGGTTCATTTTTTAAAATATATATATAACTTTTTAACCTATTTACCATCACAGTGAGATGTCCAGTATATCAAATTCCATAATAACCTTTTAACCTGAACTTTTTTATACATACACCTGTGTTTTTCTTTTGCTTTTCTATTTTTAAAATTTTTAAATTTAATTTTAGTTTATTCTTTTTTTAAAAAAATATTCATATAGAGTTAAGCTTCAAGGTAATCCCCTTTCCCCAATCAATGCTACCCTTATAGGTAAACAGTTTTTAATCCCCCTTTATCTTAGGAAAGTTGAGTCCTTTAACAAAGATACCAAGTTACATCCAGGAAGAATCAAAATAAACTTCTTCGCCCACACTGAGAATTTATAACCACTCTCCCATCTTTTTCTTCTGCCGTGTTTCTGTGTATTTGTTTTTGTCCTGCCTGGTAGTATATAAATCTTATACTTGGGGTTCTTTTTGATGAGGTTCTTTTTTGTTGTTGTTTTTATATATTTATTTATTTTTCTCTTGTCATCTACTTTTGTCGGTCTGTTTGTCTGTTTTTGTTTGTATACTGCATAAATCTTACCTTGGGGCCCATCTGGGCTGGGCCGTCTCTTTTACTTTATCTTTCTTTTTTTTCCTGTCTCTCTCTCTCTTTTTTTTTCTTTTATCTTTCTTTTGGGTGGAGACTCTTGATTGCTCAGAAGTGTTCCAGGGTGCACCTTGCCTGCACCACGGTCAATACGTTCAGCTACATCCATCCATTCAGCCATCTCTCACCAAAATGACTAGGAGGAGGAATGCCCAACAGAAGAAAAATTCAGAGACTAGGTCTTCTGCAACAGGGCTAATGGGTATGGACATAGACAATATGTTGGAAAGGGAATTCAGGCTAACAATTATCCAGGCAATAGCTAGGTTGGAGAAAGCCATTGATGACAAAATGGAATTGATTAGGGCAGAAGTAAAAGCCACCAGGGATGATGTTCACAATGTTCTCAATGAGTTCCAATCTAATCTAAATTCTCTAAAAGCTAGGGTAACTGAGCCAGAAGATAGAATTAGTAGTGATCTGGAGGACAAACAGAGAAAAAGGATCACAAGGAAGCCTGGAACAAACAGCTTGGAAGCCACGAAAACAGAATTAGGGAAATAAATGACGGCATAAAATGTTCCAACGTCAGAATTATTGGAATCGGGGCACCTGGGTGGCTCAGTGGGTTAAGCCTCTGCCTTCTGCTCAGGTCATGATATCAGGGTCCTGGGATCGAGCCCCGCATCGGGGCTCTCTTCTCATCGGGGAGCCTGCTTCCCTCTGTCTCTCTGCCTGCCTCTCTGCCTGCTTGTGATCTCTGTCTGTCAAATAAATAAATAAGATCTTCAAAAAAAAAAAAAAGAATTATTGGAATCCCTAAGAGGGAGGAGAAAGATAGAAGACTAGAAGATACA